>JAVTVY010015838.1:0-67125 GCA_036873755.1 Hanleya hanleyi
ACAGCAGCTGTCTCTGAACACAGCGTCTCCCAAAACGCGCAAAGCGCAAGTGGGCTTTGTGGTGCTAGTGCTAACCCTGCTGAGTGTGTTGTACGGAGGTGTGTTTTACGACGTAGCCTATGTCAGTACGTTACTTAACCAACTGAGAACACCAGCCACCAGCGAAACCGGTCTACAGGTAGCACCAGTCGTATCGAGCCCAGTCACCACCACCACCACACCCCGTGTACAAGCCACGTCGAGTGTAAGCTCTACACCTACACCCAGAACACCCACTACGTCTCAAGACCTACCAGATTTCATCCCTCACAGTGAACAGACAACGACGACCCACGTTGTACCCACCACCACCACCATCATCCCTCGCAGTGAACAGACAACGACGACCGACGTTGTACCCACCACCACTCCAGTTCACTCGTACCAAATTTACAAGAGCGGGTTACCACGACAACGGATACACCTCGAACCATGGCAGCATCCCTTCACGTGTCTCATCGCAGGACCGACGGGCTCCGGCAAAACGCACTTCGTCCGGAAGCTCCTTCAACACGCCGACAGCATGATCACCCCACCTATTGTCCGAGTGGTGTGGTGTTACGGAGAATGGCAGGCAGCGTATGCAGCAATGCCCCACATCACGTTCGTGGAAGGCCTACCCAGCCTGGCCGATTTGGAACCCGACACCTTGGTGGTTCTGGATGATCTCATGGCGGAGACGGATGCGCGGATCACCTAACTCTTTACCAAAGGCAGCCACCATCGACGGCTCAGCATCATCTACATTGTGCAGAATCTGTTCAGTAAAAACAAAGAACATCGGAACATCAGCTTAAATGCCCACTACCTGGTGGTCTTCAAAAACCCGAGATACCACTCAACTGCTGCACCTGGCGAGACAGATATATCCCGGCCGCACACCGTTTGCGTTGGAAGCCTTTAAAGATGCCACAACCCCTCAGCACGGGTATATGCTCTTCGACCTCAAGCAAGCCACCCCGACCACCTTCGACTACGGACCGGCATCTTTCCCGGAGAGACCCACCACGTGTACTTGCAAAAATAATGTAAACACACCCACAGTGGCGCCCCCAGCTGGAGTGTGTGTGTTTGATGATGGAGATAATAAAAAGAATGAATACCACAGCAGGGTTGATTTTTTGTCTCTGAGGTGGATAAAAAGGGTAGAGTTGCGGGTTCTGGCATTAGTTGTACATGATGTCTGCGCGAGTACGGAAGCACGCTCCCACGCTCCGTGTATTGAAGACGGCCCCACCCGAGTTGGTCCGAACCATTGTACGCGGTGCGGACCCTGACCTTGTACGCTGTCTGTGCGAGATCGGGTACAACCTGTTAAAAGGCAACGTACCACTGACTCCGGCTCAGAAGACCAAGTTGGCCAAGCATAAGACAGGTCTCCGAACGCTAGTCCATAAGCGGGTCCCACAAACTCAAAAGAAAAAGGTGTTACAGAAAGGCGGCTTTCTCGGGGCCATCTTAGCACCGTTGGCCGCTTCCGTGTTGGGTCCAGTATTGGGTGGACTCTTCGGCCGACAATGAACCACACGAAAAAAATGGTCCTCGTCGAACCACGGTTGCTTCAAAACCTCCAGTCGCCCTACCCTGTGCCACATACGGTGAAGACCATAAATACCCCTCGATGGAGATGCAACAGATCTTACAGAGACCGGGGTTGGGTGACAGCAGAAAGTACGAACAAAAGTTAATGAGACGCTTCAACGGTACATGACGTTCATGGACCAATACAAAACCCTCTCACCCCACCACCACCACCACGTGACACACCGCCGACTCCCTAGCACCTGCTCCAACAGAGTTTATTACCAGGGCCCCACAGCCCCACAGTGGGTGGAAGACGAAGTGCTGAAGAGTGTACCTGCCTCGTTCAAGAAACAAGCTGGCCTGGTATTACAACGGATGAAACAGAATCCTAACATGACTTGGAATGATAAAGGCGAACTCCTGGTACAGAATCAGGTGGTCCCCGGCACCCACATGACGGATTTAGTGAATGACCTGATGCGCAAACGCAGATCGCACACGGATCCTCGAGGATGGGAGGTCTTTGCTCAAGGCTTGAAAGACATGCATGTACCACAGGAATTGGTGGGGAACCCCCACCGCTGGGCCTTTATGCAGCAAACCCAGCAATCGCCGAGTCGTGCACCACGACAGATTCCACAACCTTGGGAATCCGACTGGGAACCGGAGTCACCCCCCAAAACTCCACCCCCACAACGGGCACCTTCTTTTCAGACCTTTAAAAAACCACCCTTGATCAGGACACCTCACATCTCCAGAGCCGTGACACGTAGCAAGTCAACGCGACGAACACGACGCCGGGCACAACCACCCAAGATCTGGAACACCTATTAAAACCCGGTGCAGCAGCAGGACAGCTCAGTCGCCATGTTTTACCTCACCCTACCCAGTAACAGTTCGCTGGATGTGTTTCCTGACAACACCGTGGCCAAGTATGTGACTCAATTACCACAACCGTTGCATTTACCTGGCCGGTGGGAATGTGGCCTCGTGGATATTCAGTACTCTTACTCGTGGTACAACGTGCGAGCCAATGAAGTGTGGTACGAGGTGACCTTCGAAGGAAAAGACACCCGACTCACTCTCCCCGAAGGCCAATACGATACTCCCAAGGAGTTCATGGGTGGGCTGTCAACACTGTTGCATTATAAGGCTCTACGGGAGGTCACAAATACTTCAAAACCCATCAAAGCCTATCCCTTCAAGAATCACGTGAACTTCGATTACAACGCACACAACGACAAGGCAGAGCTTATCGTCACCGCCATCCTATCCTATCCTACAGCAAATGCTGGGTTTCGATCTACGGACGTTCGCTGGTCCCACCGCCCACCAAGGCGAGATCCCGATGGATATGAAGTCGGGTATGTACGGACTGTACGTCTACTCGGACGTGGTGGACAACCACATCGTGGGTGATATCAACACACCTCTGTTACGGGTGGTGCCCATTAAAAAGTTGTATGGAGATCAAGTCACCCACAGTTTCACCCACATGCTCTTCCTGCCTGTACGACAAACCCACATCAACACGATCACGGTGGATATAAGAGATGACACGGGACGACCGGTGGCATTCGAACGCGGGAAAGTGGTGGTGACACTTCATTTTCGACAAGCACGTGCTCCCCACTTTGCATAATGAAGGTGCCTTACGAGTGCGATGCACGCAGCTATATGGACTATTATGTCCAACAGGCCGGGGGTGGCTTTCCGGTGTTTAGTGGTGGACGCATGCAACGTGGACATGGACTGGGGAACATACTCGGCAGCATCGTCAAAACGTTCCTGCCCTTGGTGACGCGTGGGGTGAAAGCAATCGGCAAACAAGCGGTACGCAGTGGACTGCAAGTGGCCGGTGATGTGATGGGAGGTACAGCACCCAAAGAAGCCTTGAAACGGCGGGCCAAAAAAGCGGGAGGCGTCTTGGTGGCCAAAGCACAACGCACCGTAGGGAATAAAAGAGCTGCCCCACCGAGACCACGCACCAGTCGACGACCGACCCAGCGACGACGCACATCGAAGAAGACCCAGGATATCTTTTCTTAAACATGTCCTTGATCCACGCCGAGTCCTGCCCCTCCACCAACAGTGAATTTGATTTGTGGACCGTGCCGCCCACACAGACCAGTGCCGAACAAGGATTATGGGTGGAGCATCTCCCGCTGTCCAGCATCAACGCAACAGGGCCCATCGAGTTCACCATCAGTAATGCGGATACGACCTATGTGGATTTAGCCCATACCTACTTGTATGTGAAAGCCAAGATCGTCAGTGGAGATGGCACCAGAATCGTCGACCAAGCAACGCTGCGCCCGACGAATCTCTGGCTGCACTCGATGTTTCAACAGGTGGATATATTTCTCAGCGACAAACTCATCAGTGACTCGACCAACACGTACCCCTATCGAGCCTACATCGAGACGCTGTTGTCGCATGGGCGAGAGGCTAAAAAATCTCAACTGACAGCCGCTTTATTCTACCAGGACAAAGCCGAGCACATGGGCGCAGAGAACGACAATACGGGATATAGCAAACGGAAGGCTTTGACCGCGAACGGCGTCTCGGTGGATATGATCGGTCGACTGCACGCAGACATGTTCATGCAAGACCGATACCTCTTGAACAAGGTTCCCATCAAAATCCGACTGATACGGGCGCCTCCGACCTTCGCCTTGATGGCCACTAACGTAGAGGCGCATGTAGCTGACTATAAGATTGTCATCGAAGACGCAGTCCTGTATGTCCGAAAAGTGAAACCGAATCCAGCCGTTCAATTGGGACACATGAAAGCCTTGGAAACAAAACCAGCCCAGTACCCCATCCGACGTGTGTCAAACCAAAGTGTTCTCTGTGTCTGCTGGAAATATGAGCGCCAACAAAGACAACCTGTTCCTGGGGGAACTACCCAATCGATTGATCCTGGCCTGTGTGGAAAATACCAGTTTCAGTGGAGCCTACCCAGAGAATCCGTTTGACTTTAAACATTTCGGCATCAATTTTGTGGCCCTGCATGTGGATGGACAACAGGTGCCAGCCACGGCCTTAACCCCGAACTTTGGGCGCGCGAATTTCATTCGAGCCTATCAGAGCCTGTTTACAGCCACCGGTCAAATCAACCAGGACGAAGGGAATTTCATCAGTCGGGAGGACTACGCGAACGGATACACATTGTTCTGTTTCGATCTGACCCCACCTTAGAGAACGACCATCAGCTGGCCCTGGCCAAGCAAGGCAATTTACGGTTGGAAATCCACTTTCAACGAGCCCTCCGGAGCACCGTCAATGTGATCTGCTACGCCGAGTTTGACAGCATCATTCAAGTGGACAAGGCGCGCAACGTGCTGTGTGACTTCTCCACCTAACATGGATACAGAGCAGATAACCACCGTGCTGGAGAATGACCCAGAGACACGTATGATGTTTCAAGGGGTGTTCGCCCGAGATGTGTTCCCATTAGACCGTGTGTATCCTGCTGCTCACGTTCTCAACACGGACCCGATGGATCGGCCCGGTGAGCATTGGGTGGCCGTGTACTTGACAGAACAGCAGGGCGAATACTTTGACCCGTACGGCCTGCCACCCCTCCATCCCGATTTAACAGACTTCATGGATCAAGGTACAGAGACGTGGTGTTGGAACAGTCAAACGTTGCAAAGCCTGACCAGTAGCGTGTGCGGACAATATTGCTTGTTTTACCTGTACCATCGATGCCGGGGAAGACCCTTATCTGCCATCGTACAGATGTTTGACGAGTACCCCAAGGCCGAGGACCGCGATGTACTCGTATATGACTGGGCCGCCCATCATTTCAATGTACAAGCCCTGTTCTGGGCTTGAATTCTTTCAATGTACACACGCCCGCTGTTCTGGGCTTAAGTTTAAAAGCCCCCTGTTCTGGGCTTCAGTTTACAAGCCCCCCCTGTTCTGGGCTTCAGTTCTTTCAATGTACAAGCCCCTTGTTCTGGGCTTGGGTTTTCACGTGGTTGTTCTCACGTTGTTGTTGTTACTGAATAAAAAACAAAATGAGATCTCACCAAAAAACCCTGTCTTGTGTGTTTTATTCATAATGCATCAATGCCCAATGTGGAGATTCAGTGAAACTGAAATCAGTGGTGTAGGATGGGGCCAAAATGTAACCCATCAAGGTTAGAATGCAAGAGCACTATAGTAAAAATAGAGAGCCAATGAAATCAGCCCACAGACCAAGTACGTGTTTTTGGTCTAGGTTTGGAGCGGGCATTTCATTGAGGTGCGTGTATACGGTGAGTGAAGAGACTCGTCCAACACGTATAGATTAAGTTGATGACTATAAGTTCTATGTTGTCGATTTAACCTCTCCCTACATTGACGCGCGCGCGCGCGCTGCGGCCGGAGAACCCGCGCGCGCGCGCTGCGGTGGGGGGCCGCGCCGGGAAAAACAAAACCCGGAGGTTGAACATACGGACGTCTAAGTCAACATTGGAACTCTTCTATGTTTGGAATCTGCGCATGCGCAGAATGCCGATAGTTCAACCCCACACCCAGCCCATCAGATGCCCCTTCACGAATGCTTCACTTTGATACCTCACTCGACCCCATTGGACCATTCGTGGCTCCCCTAGCTCCAAAACGTCTAGCGGGACCCATACAGGGTCCAGTTTTCGACACTAGGTGACTACAACCCGACAAAAATGGCCAGTTTTCGACACCGGATGTGCCGCCATCTTGAACATACGTGCCTCCATCTTGGATATGTCCCATAATGCACCGGGTCAAAATACTCGCTTCTGATTGGACGAGAGCTCCGTGGCGGATTTGAAATACTCGCTTCTGATTGGACGAGAGCTCCGCCTTGCATCTGCGCATGCGCAGAATGATATTCCTATCCCACACCCAACCCATCAGATGCCCCTTCACCTAGGCTTCACTTGGATACCTCACTCGACCCCATTGCACCATTAGGGGCTCCCCTACATTCCAACACGGCTATTTTCATACCCTTGGGCCACCGCGCATGCGCAGAATGACGCTATTTCAACCCCACACCCAGCCCATCAGATGCCCCTTCACGAATACTTCACTTTGATACCTCATACAACTCCATCGGACCATTAGGGACTCCCCTAGCTCCAACACGGCTATTTTCATACCCTTGGGCCACCGCGCATGCGCAGAATACCGATAGTTCAACCCCACACCCAGCCCATCAGATGCCCCTTCACGAATGCTTCACTTTGATACCTCATACAACTCCATCGGCCCATTAGGGACTCCCCTAGCTCCAACACGGCTATTTTCATACCCTTGGGCCACCACGCATGCGCAGAATGACGCTATTTCAACTCCACACCCAGCCCATCAAATGCCCCTTCACGAATGCTTCACTTTGATACCTCATACAACTCCATCGGACCATTAGGGACTCCCCTAGCTCCAACACGGCTATTTTCATACCCTTGGGCCACCACGCATGCACAGAATGCCGATATTTCAATCCCACACGCAGCCCATTAGATGCCCCTTCACATAAGCTTCACTTTGATACCTCACTCGACCCCATCGGACCATTTTATCTAGGGACTACTTTTTCTCCGCGGAAGCTTTTTCCGAGACCGAATCACCGCCAAAACCGCGGCCAAACCGCATCACCGCGGATGAATACATCCTGAATACATCCCCTGCAGCAATTGGAACTCTCCTGGATTGGAGGTAGCTTTTGGTCTTTCTGCCGGAACTATACTGCATTTGACCTCTCTCTCCGCCACGTGACCGCCACAAATTATGCAAATTTCTGAGGTCAATAGGACTCAGATCGGTCTTTGTATACTACTGAGGCATGCACTTTTTTTCTATGTGAATAATCGGAGTTCTCGCCCATGCAAATGCAGGTGGTATAATATAAGCTAGGATACGTCTCTTAACTATTTCATCCTTGAGTAAGACAACCTTATATTACATGTGATACTTTCGGTCCTCCAATCTCGCCATACTCATATTCTCTCAATTTATTCATCCAAGAAAACAGAATTTAAGTATATTACAAATAATCTCGTGTTGCGATTCTTGCCCTCTGTAACTGATCAAATGTAAATGAATAACTCATCACACTCACCGATCGGGAATTATATTGCGGAGAAGGGGTCCGCATATAATCTACAGATTACATTCTATTAGGAAGCCTTTTTCGATATAATGAAGATATATATCAGCTAGTAACATTTTGTACAAAATATTACTCATATTTTCTTTACCACATCTCTGCATTAGTGCAGTAAACTAGCCATTTTAATTAAATATCACAAAAGGTTATTTTGTTGTTCCAAAACAAAGTTCGATTTGTGCGAACAGTTATCTTCTCTTAATAAGAGAAAGCAAACTCAACAAAATACAGCAGAAGACAAGCGAATATTTAAACAGGGGTGTCACTTGTGTAGCCGTGCATCATGGAAGCGAGACCGGAGTCGTCCAGTTACCTGTATCAGTAGAATACAACAGAACGGTTGATTTTGACTTTTATCGGCTAGGAAATCCGTTTTCAGCCATGTCAACCCAACCAGAGTACTCACATTCCGCTATCGGTTGGATACCTCGATAAGATGTAATTTGATCTTTCTGGCTGTAGAACTAAAGAAATCGCCGTGATGTTCCTGTCAGGATAAGTAAAATTTCGCCAGACAGGATTAGGAGCGACCAATAACATCCAACGTCGAGGCGCGGATGACCGAGAAGCTTATCGGGATTTCGGCTCATTGGGACAGACCTACGGATTTGGGTGTTTCAAATGCCAACGTAAGTAACTGAGCTACCGATTTAAAATAGATAGATAATAAGTCTAGGAAACGACGATATAATCCAACAAGCGGACGGAATTGGTAATGGAGAGCGATTCAAACCAAACCTTGACTCATAATGTAGGACAACCTCCTCCACATTGGAGACAAGTGTCCGTCCTTGGTTATGAAATAGAACACTAATCACCAGGAGCCCAGCCCCCACCCACCCCCACCCCAATGCGTGATATCTATCCTCACATCTGGGAACCCCATCTACTACTACAACAGGCACATTTTCATGACGACAGATATAGCAACACATTTTACTGTGTGTACATTTTATGTTAGCGCCTCGTGTGGACGTTGATATAAAAACCTCTTTTGAACTTGTTTTTCTGTTAGGCTTCCCACGGTGAAATCAATACTGTCCTGTCGAAGTATCAAACAGAGACTTTGTTAACGTCTCCTGTGGACGTTGATATAAGTACCTCTGTTGAACTTGTTTTCTCTTAGGTTACCCACGGTAAAAGCAATGCTGTCCTGCCGAAGTATCAAACAGTGACTATGTTAGCGCCTCCTGTGGATGTTGATATAAGTACCTCTGTTGAACTTGTTTTCTCTTAGGTTACCCACGGTAAAAGCAATGCTGTCCTGCCGAAGTATCAAACAGTGACTATGTTAGCGCCTCCTGTGGATGTTGATATAAGTACCTCTGTTGAACTTGTTTTCTCTTAGGTTACCCACGGTAAAAGCAATGCTGTCCTGCCGAAGTATCAAACAGTGACTATGTTAGCGCCTCCTGTGGATGTTGATATAAGTACCTCTGTTGAACTTGTTTTCTCTTAGGTTACCCACGGTAAAAGCAATGCTGTCCTGCCGAAGTATCAAACAGTGACTATGTTAGCGCCTCCTGTGGATGTTGACATAAGTACCTCCTTTGAACTCGTTTTTCTCTTAGGTTACCCACGGTGAAATCAATACTGTCCTGCCGAAGTATCAAACAGTGACTATGTTAGCGCCTGCTGTGAACGTTGATATAAGTACCACCTTTGAACTTGTTTTTCTCTTAGGTTACCCACGGTGAAATCAATACTGTCCTGCCAAAGTATCAAACAGTGACTATGTTAGCGCCTGCTGTGGACGTTGGTATAAGTACGTCTTTGAACTTGTTTTTCTCGTAGGTTACCCATGGTGAAATCAATATTGTCCTGTCGAAGTATGAAACAGACATTATGTTAGCGCCTCCTGTAAACGTTGATATAAGTACCTCTTTGAACTTGTTTTTCTCTCAGGTTGCCCACGGTGAAATCAATACTGTCCTGCTGAAGTATCAAACAGTGACTATGTTATCGCCTTTTGTGGACGTTGATATAAGTACCTCATTTGAACTTGTTTTTCTTTTAGGTTACCCACGGTGAAATCAATAGTGTCCTGCTGAAGTATCAAACAGAGACTACATGTATTTTACCCCCTCCTGTGGATGTTGATATAAGAACTTATTTTTCTCTTAGGTTACCCACGATGAAAGCAATACTGTCCTGCCGAAGTATCAGACAGAGATTATGTTAGCGCCTCCTATGGACGTTGATATAAGTACCTCTGTCGAACTTGTTTTTCTCTGAGCTTACCCACGGTGAAATCAATATTGTCTTCCCGATATATCAAACATGGACTGTGTTAGCGCCTCCTGTGAACGTTGATATAAGTACCTTTTTGAACTTGGTTTTCTCTTAGGTTGCCCACGGTGAAATCAATACTGGCCTGGCGAAGTATCAAACAGCTAGTAGTAGTATAAGCGTAAATTCACCCGCATTGATCTCTAATACATGATAGGATTTGCGTTTACTCTGTATAGATTACTACCACGGAAGAGCTATGTTGGTTGTATGTGACGAGAACATAGAGTGTCCGCCCATCATTTCCAGGATACTTTCTTGGTGCACGAACAAGGGGAATAACTCTGCGGCTCCAATGGATGAAATTCACCTTCACTGGTGGTTGTACTTGTTCCCATGTCGGTGATTCGTTACGTTTCCTTACTCAAAAGTAAAACAAAAATGAACAGCTTTCAGTTTATTGGATGCATTAACATTTCGTTGATGGCACATTTCGTAGAATGTAAGTCAGTTAGCATTTGGATAAGTCATAATGGCTCCTTACTATTCGTTTCAACATTGATTCACGCCATTGTGTTCCTTTTTTTATTTCAGACATGTCGAACTGATTTGAAAAGGCTGAGTATTTACCTCTCCAGCTCTTAAGCATTTTTGGTACAATTGTTATACTAAGCGTAAAAAATGGGCAAGCTGATCGATGTGAATTGGGTTGGAAGAAAGTATATACAATATTTGAGGCAGGTATTTGAACAGTGTATTAAACCAATGAATGTTCCAACACAAATTTTTGGAAAGGGTAAAAAAATAGAATGTTTCCGGTTACATCACGAATTAACTACGAGCGATTTTGTGTTAATTTCATCGGGGATCACCTGGATCACTGGTGTAACGTTCCAGGTGATACCGTGTTAATAATACCTTAGACATACCGACAGCATAATAAGGCACCTTGTCCGGTAATATTTACCAGACACCGCCCCAACATCATGTCGACCGTACTTATTTTCATCGTGTATAATAAATATAACATTCTATCTCAATAATCTTATCTTATTCCATAACCTTTCGTCAACAACATGGCCAATCCATGTTGTGACAGTGACCATGGAGCCCAGCTCAGGTTATCTGGGGGTAACATACAGGACTAACAGTATGGATATTGGAACCTGTAAAATGTGCAAACTGGCGGCAGGACGATATAAGCGCTGTTTAACCTTGAGCGTCCTTCGATACTGAACATGCAGCTATGATCGATCCTCTATCAATCTCTTGTGGTTGAGTCAATATTGTAGACCATGCCACTGACGAGGGCCATTACTCACCGATGATCGCCATTGACAGATGAACTGAATATGAAATCTTTTAATCAGGGCTATCCCAGAATGTAGGAGACGAAAATATTTCGCACACGATCATGTTGTTAAGTTGAGATAAATGTCAGACGTAACTAACGGAATATCCATGGTAACCATGGTAACGGTCGTTACTCTGCTCCAATCAACATAGCTGTGCGAGCATTATGACGGTACATCAATGGCCTGTATGTATTTCTCGGGATAGCTTTTTAGAAACACGCAACGTGAAGGTGATGGTCATTGGTGTTTGACTCTGGACTTTCCAAGTCATTCATCACGGGCTAATCGTGTTCGCGTTTGTTAAGAGATTGTCAATTGGTCAGCTAGAACACTTTCTTTGATACATTTTTGCACAGCCATCATTAAAGAACTGAATTTGGCAGCAATATATCTATCTATAATACTGGGTTAGTCAGAGCATCCTCTAACCTTGAGCCACGACGACAGATACTAGATTGTCTGACTGGGAATTGTTAGTCAGAGCATCCTCTAACCTTGAGCCACGACAACAGATACTAGATTGTCTGACTGGGAATTGAGATTTTCGCCTCAAAAGCGTATTTAGCAAGACCACGAGATATCGGAGTACATCCTGTCTTGTTAAAAACTTTAATTCCCCTTGTTGGTCAGCCAAATTTTGACAAGACCAGTTTAAGTCTAAGCTTATTAGGAGAAATTTTATTTCTTCTTTTTAAATGAGTGAGCCGTTCTCCTGTTGTAATTGATTGCAATGTACAACGACAGTATAACCAGGTCATGACACAACTACCTTATGATGTGCTACTCACTGCGCTGTCATCATATACTGACCTTGACAAGGTCAGTATATATTTCTGTCATTTACAATATTAGTCCATGAGCCAGACCCCAAAATTTCATCAATTGGTACCACCTGGGGTGGCAAATTCTCACTATGTTTTTTTGAAAGTCCTATATCCTTAGAAGCAAAAAAAATCTTTGAAAGCAATCCGGACAAAGACGGACACCCGAGTCCAATCTGAGGGATCAGATTTGGGGGTAGGGAAAATATAAAGTTGAATATCTTTGCAAGTAATGGTGATATAGGGACATTTGGCCACTCGAAATGTTGGTAATCTGATCCTCTATATGTTGATATCTGTTATATGCTAATATGTCAATTATGTAGGTCACCAGAGGTCAAAATGTCACGAAATCTGACCCCTGTCTAAAACGTGACCACCTGTAGGAAAACTCGCTGCAGATACCATTCAAATGAGACTTTCTTAACCTAAATGAGTTCAAATGGAAGCCAAGAAATACCCAAGTCTATAATAAATCTAAACGAGTGGAGTTTATTATTATTTAGACTGTGGCACAGAACTGATTTTGACGCATTTCCAAAAATGGTCTTTTTATTGCGCTACAAATAGGCAAAATTGTATGAAGTTGGACAGCTTGAAATTAGTTGCATATTTTGACAAATAACTACTCCAAATGCTAATGGCCATGTCTTAGGTCTATTCAGGGATTAGTTAAGCTACATTTCGAGGTAATTAGGTCACCAGAGGTCAAGGGGTCAAAGATTGTCAATGATTAATTTTATACATTTTTACTTTGGGCTTGTCACAGCGAAACAGCTCACGAATTACCAATATACGAATTGTTAGAGCGTTTCCATCATAGCTCTCTAGATTTGTATCTAATATCACTTATGCCGGTGCTAGGGGCCGCGTGGTCATATCACCCAAGTTGCCACATGAACAGGTACAATAAAAGCATACCTGAGATACAACACATATCACGAATCGTTAGATTCTTGGTTTGTGCTTTAGAATAGGTTAACTAGAAGACTACTGTGTAGTCATGTGGCTCTGTCAGTATGTCGGCACCTCTTCCCACTTCCATTATATGTGTTGTAATTTCATATTACAATATATTTACATTGCAACCAGTTTCAAGTAGAGAGCATCAGAGACATCGCTGGTGCACCCTGTACCGTATAGCCCGTACGGCATAGGCTAAACCAGGGTGCGACGTTCACCAGACGTTACGAAATGATGCGACACGAGACAAATATACATGAGATTGAAGACTCCGAGGCGCAAGAACCCGATACAGAGACTGATGATAGTCCATCGACCGATACCAAAACAGAGATTGCTGAGAGTCTATCTAGTGATATGGAGAGCTTGACCTCAGATAGTCAGCCTACGTCAGAGGAAAGCGAGGAAAAACCTACCTTCTGGGATCGTATTGTGAGAGCAGCTATCAATAGTCACGCTGTAGCAATCGGGGACGCCGGACAGGATAAATTAGGCATACACACAAATCATGCGCCCCTGCATCAAGAAAACAGCCATGGCTATTTATAAACAGCATACCTTATTACTGCTTGAAATGAAAGCCGACCCCATGCGAAGGTCCATCATAAAGACCAAGCGTCAGTTGGAAGAGGATATGGGGCTACCACACACCGAGGCCCTGGAAAATGCGATCAGGATGCGCAAACAACTCTTCTTGGACATGCTGCCTGAGTGGTATCCTAAACTACGCTACCACACCGAACAAAGATGGAACTTTCTCAAAGGACGGCTTCTGATTGGACAAAAGCAGCCGAGAATATGACAGATGCAGCGCCAAATGGCTGCCGCTGATCGGACAAAAGTCTTCTTAAATTGTAAACATGCCCAACGCCCCCCTCCCCCCAGCGTGGTATGATGTAACATTGGGGAGAATAAACTATATGAATTACAAGCGTCTAGTCCGTCATTCATAATTCAGCCGTCGTCCATTAGAGAATATCCGCGCCCATAATCCAAAGACCTATTCCATATTCCATATAACAGTATTAGCACCAAATTCAAAAAGACAATCATAGTATACATAAACATAGGCTTGTATGAAAACTTGTTGTTATTGTTGTAACGGGAGGCCCGTTGGCCGACTCTGGGGTCGCTGGTTCGAATCCCGCACGGGACTCGACCAAATTTTCAGCACTAGAATTTGTGCTATTCTAAGATAGTTTTATCCCAAAATAACCAAAATACTGTTATACGATCACTTTCTAAATGATAAAAAATATATCTATTCAGCTTTGGGAGCTGTGTCATTACGACCATCAGAGGGGTACTGTATGTTCGCTTTCAAGACTACCGGTCTGCTACCTCCTATTTTAGTGGGAGGCCCGTTGGCCGAGTGGTTTAGATCGCCGACATACAGTGCTGGCGATTAGGTGCCTGGCTCTGGGGTCGCTGGTTCGAATCCCGCACGGGACTCGACCAAATTTTCAGCACTAGAATTTGTGCTATTCTAAGATAGTGTTATCCCAAAATAACGAAAATACTGTTATACGATCACTTTCTAAATGATAAAGAATATATCTATTCAGCTCTGGGAGCTGTGTCATTACGACCATCAGAGGGATACTGTATGTTCGCTTTCAAGACTACCGGTCTGCTACCTCCTATTTTAGTGGGAGGCCCGTTGGCCGAGTGGTTTAGATCGCCGACATACAGTGCTGACGATTAGGTGCCTGACTCTGGGGTCGCTGGTTCGAATCCCGCACGGGACTCGACCAAATTTTACTGTTAGTGTTCTGCCTCACTTTGGGCATGCCTCACTCACTCACTCACTCACTCACTCTGGGGGTTCATTTGGACCATTTTGGCCCCATCAGCCCATCGTCGGGCAGTTCATGATACCACTGAAGCAGCAAGTCCTGAAAGAGTTGTTTGCGCATCCTGATCGCATTTTCCAGGGCCTCGGTGGGTGGTAGCCCCATGTCCTCTTCCAAGTGACGCTTGGTCTTCATGATGGACCTGTGCGTGGCGTCGCCTTTCCTTTCAAGCGATGGTAAGGTATACTGTTCATAGATCGCCATGGCTGTTTTCCTGATGCAGGGGCGTATTTGGATGTACACCTGATGTAAGTTATCCTCTCCGGCGTCCTCGATCGCTGCAGCGTGAGTATTGATAGCTGCTGTCACAATACGATCCCAGAAGGTAGGTTCTGCCTCACTTTCCTCGAACGTAGGCTGACTATCTGAGGTCAAGCTCTCCGTATCACTAGATAGACTCTCAGCAATCTCTGTTTCGGAATCAGTCGATGGACTCTCATCAGTCTCTGCATCGGGTTCTTGTGCCTCGGAGTCTTCAATCCCATGTATATTTTTTTCGTGTCGCATCATATCGTATCGTTCGCACTTAGAGCAAGTATACGCCATGTTGACGGTTGAACGTCGACTGTGCGTCTTTTGAGAATACACTTGCTTTTATAGACAGTAACGCCCATCAACGCTTAGCATAACGCTTCAATGCCCTGGTGAACTAGCTCAGAAGCTCTAATTTTCATGGATTGCCACCAATACATCGAAATCCAGTGACGCCATCAACGGCTGTCGTCCCGTCTCAACGCCTTATCGCCCTATCTTTACGCCTTAATGCCCGTCTCAGCGTCTTAACGAGCGATAAAACTAATATTTTAAATGACAGAAATATATACTGACCTTGTCAAGGTCAGTATATGACAGATGCAGCCGAGAATATGACAGATGCAGCGCCAAATGGCGGCCGCTGATCGGACAAAAGTCTTCTTAAATTGTCAACATGCCCAACGCCCCCCTCCCCCCCCCAGCGTGGGTATGATGTAACATTGGGGAGAATAAACCATATGAATTACAAGCGTCTAGTCCGTCATTCATAATTCAGCCGTCGTCCATTAGAGAATATCCGCGCCCATAATCCAAAGACCTATTCTATATTCCATATAACAGTATTAGCACCAAATTCAAAAAGACAATCATAGTATACATAAACATAGGCTTGTATGAAAACTTGTTGTTATTGTTGTAACGGGAGGCCCGTTGGCCGAGTGGTTTAGATCGCCGACATACAGTGCTGGCGATTAGGTGCCAGACTCTGGGGTCGCTGGTTCGAATCCCGCACGGGACTCGACCAAATTTTCAGCACTAGAATTTGTGCTATTCTAAGATAGGGTTATCACAAAATAACGAAAATACTGTTATACGATCACTTTCTAAATGATAAAAAATATATCTATTCAGCTTTGGGAGCTGTGTCATTACGACCATCAGAGGGGTACTGTATGTTCGCTTTCAAGACTACCGGTCTGCTACCTCCTATTTTAGTGGGAGGCCCTTTGGCCGAGTGGTTTAGATCGCCGACATACAGTGCTGGCGATTAGGTGCCTGACTCTGGGGTCGCTGGTTCGAATCCTGCACGGGACTCGACCAAATTTTCAGCACTAGAATTTGTGCTATTCTAAGATAGTGTTATCCCAAAATAACGAAAATACTGTTATACGATCACTTTCTAAATGATAAAAAATATATCTATTCAGCTTTGGGAGCTGTGTCATTACGATCATCAGAGGGGTACTGTATGTTCGCTTTCAAGACTACCGGTCTGCTACCTCCTATTTTTGTGGGAGGCCCGTTGGCCGAGTGGTTTAGATCGCCGACATACAGTGCTGGCGATTAGGTGCCTGACTCTGAGGTCGCTGGTTCAAATCCTGCACGGGACTCGACCAAATTTTCGGCACTAGAATTTGTGCTATTCTAAGATAGTGTTATCCCAAAATAACGAAAATACTGTTATACGATCACTTTCTAAATGATAAAAAATATATCTATTCAGCTTTGGGAGCTGTGTTATTACGACCATCAGAGGGGTACTGTATGTTCGCTTTCAAGACTACCGGTCTGCTACCTCCTATTTTAGTGGGAGGCCCGTTGGCCGAGTGGTTTAGATCGCCGACATACAGTGCTGGCGATTAGGTGCCTGACTCTGGGGTCGCTGGTTCGAATCCCGCACGGGACTCGACCAAATTTTCAGCACTAGAATTTGTGCTATTCTAAGATAGTGTTATCCCAAAATAACGAAAATACTGTTATTGCTGTTGTTCTCGCATCTGTCATCCTTGTTCTTGTTGTTCTCTCTCCCGTCTATATCATGCCAATGAAGTAGTGACAATTCCATGAAAATCAGAGCTTTTGGGTTAATTCACCAGGGTGTTGAAGCGATGAGCTTTATGGCGTTGGCGGGCGTTGCTACAAGATGCCACTTCACGCGACGCATTCGGACTCCTTCCTTCAAACCCCCAAAATGTCCGCTTTGGTTACTACCCCAAAACTCTCACTCACTCACTCACTCATCATCATTAGTGCGTCCATGCGCCAAGACGGGCGTTGGGCATGCCTCACTCACTCACTCGCTCACTCACTCTGGGGGTTCATTTGGACCATTTTGGCCCCACCAGCCCATCGTCGGGCAGTTCAGCATACCACTGAGGCAGCAAGTCCTGAAAGAGTTGTTTGCGCATCTTGATCGCATTTTCCAGGGCCTCGGTGGGTGGTAGCCCCATGTCCTCTTCCAAGTGACGCTTGGTCTTCATGATGGACCTGTGCGTGGCGTCGCCTTTCCTTTCAAGCGATGGTAAGGTATACTGTTCATAGATCGCCATGGCTGTTTTCCTGATGCAGGGGCGTATTTGGATGTACACCTGATGTAAGGTATCCTCTCCGGCGTCCTCGATCGCTGCAGCGTGAGTATTGATAGCTGCTGTCACAATACGATCCCAGAAGGTAGGTTCTGTCTCATTTTCCTCGGACGTAGGCTGACTATCTGAGGTCAAGCTCTCCGTATCACTAGATAGACTCTCAGCAATCTCTGTTTTGGAATCAGTCGATGGACTCCCATCAGTCTCTGCATCGGGTTCTTGTGCCTCGGAGTCTTCAATCCCATGTATATTTTTCTCGTGTCGCATCATATCGTATCGTTCGCACTTAGAGCAAGTATAAGCCATGTTGACGGTTGAACGTCTGAAGCTCTGATGTTCATGGATTGCCACCAATACATCGAAATCCAGTGACGCCGTGAACGGCTGTCGTCCCGTCTCAACGCCTTATCGCCCTATCTTTACACCTTAACGCCCGTCTCAGCGTCTTAACGAGCGATAAAAGGGATTTGCAGGACAATTGACCTTTAACCCCTGTGGACACCCATACCTGGTGCACTCGCACCCTGGTGTACCCTATGCCCTACGGTCTATATGGTACAGGGTGCACCAGCGATGCTGGTGCTGATGCTCTATACTTGAAACTGGTTGCAATGTAAATACATTGTAATATGAAATTCCCAAGTAAAAATGTAGAAAATTAATAATTGACAATCTTTGACCTTGACCTCTGGTGACCTAATTACCTGGAAATGTAGCTTAGCTAATCCCTGAATATGCCAAAGACATGACCATTAGCATTTGGAGTAGTTATTTGTCAAAATATGCAACTGATTTCAAGCTGTCCAACTTCATACAATTTTGCCTGTTTTTAGCGCAAAAAAATACCATTTTTGAAAATGCGTCAAAAACAGTTCTGTGCCACAGTCTAAATAATAATAATAAACTCCACTTGTTTAGACTTATTATAGACTTGGGTACTTCTTGGCTTCCATTTGAAACTATTCAGGTTAAGAAAGTCCCATTGGTATGGTATCTGCAGCGAGTTTTCCTACAGGTGGTCTCGTTTCAGAGAGGGGTCAGATTTCGTGACCTTTTGACCTCTGGTGACCTACATAATTGACACATTAGCATATAACAGATACCATCATATAGAGGATCAGATTACCAACAATTCGGGTGGCCAAATGTCCCTATATCACCATTAGTTATTCAACTTTATATTTCCCCTACCCCCAAATCTGGTCCCTCAGCTTGGACTCGTATGTCCATCTTTAAGAGGTGATTACTACCATTAAGCTGTGAGTCCCGGATTGCTTTCAAAGTTTTTTTACATCTATGGATATAGGACTTCCAAAAAAACATACTGAGAAATTGCCACCTCAGGTGGTACCGATATCTGGTCTGGCTCATATACTATATCACATGTGACAGTTGTGATTTCATTCAGCAAAAAAGAAAAAAAACATGTTTAGGCTGGAACTGAACTGGTCGAAATTGGGCTAAACATGAAGAGGAATTCATTAATGAACATGTATGAGGTAAAGATTTTAGAATGGCCGAATGAATTTTGTTGCCGGTGTGGAGGCTATGAATGTCGGATGCTAAGAGTGTTCTGCTGCTCTCTTTCAATCCAGCTAGGACATCGGAGAATATGAAAAGGGACACTAATCACCAGGACATTCTTATCCATCACACCGGAACAGGGGTACTCCGATACCTCAAGGTTTCCCTAAATACGCGTTTTCAGGCGAAAAAAACCTCTTAACTCCAGTCACAGGGTCTGGATACTGGTGTTAATTGGTTAATTGTATTGATTGTAGGAGAGAAAGTCGAAGTCGTGAAATACTTTTCTTCGCGACCTCGACCTCTCCCCGAATCAAAGTCATTAATCAATTACCAAAGATAACGAGCCCCTGTGACTCCATCTTCATTTTGTCAAGCGAATTTCTAAGTTCCCACTTCGAACTGGGAACTTAGGACGTAGTTCCATCTGGGAACTGTGAACTCACGCCAGACAATCTTGCATAAGCTCGAACTATTCGTGAGTGTAAGGACTTCTTTCAGTTGATTTTTTTTAATGATGAGGAATGTATCTATGGGTATTTGTTTTGAAGGTAGTGATATGCAGATTAATTACGTATTAATCAATAAAGTATGCGTAAAAGATAATAAACCCTAAGTTTGATTTCAGAAGTAAACAGAATAGCTTGAGTAGCTCAAGTATATCACAATCTAGGTAAACCAAGATGGTAAATCAGGGGAATAATATTCCGTGATATTATATCTGAGTTTACTGACATTGAAGTACATCAGTGACGTCGACTGAATATGTACGTCAATGGAGGTATAATCAATTTCGAGTTGTGGGTGATTTATTTCTTCTATGTTTATTGTACATGTATGATATTCTCCAAGCGAACGAATTCAGATAAGCGTTTTGAAACTTCAGGGTTTTACCATATGAATTTTAAACTCAAAATTGTGCGGTGGAATTCCTCGTTTCAGATTGCTAGTAGCTGAGCTGGACCATGCCAACCACCCTCACAATGTGTAATATATCTGACGGTTGAGGCATTAATCTTGGATTAACGATAACAAACACAAAACAACTCGGTAGCTTGAAGTGATAAGTGATAACATATAACGCATTGTTCCATCAGTTCCTTAATAGCTTAAAATGATGTTGTCTAGTTATATTATATTCCTGATACTTGATATAACATTAGCAGCATGATTAAACTGAAGTTGCGAGGCTATTGAGCCATTTCTCTGCTGGCAAAACGATCGATTGAAGTTTGGTTAGGCTCTGACACACGAAACGGTTGAAGACGGTAATTGCTGCAATATGTTCAGCCCAAGTGTGGCAAATTGAGGGTAAAATATGATCTGATCGTCTTGGTGATCTCTGCCGACGAAGAAGAAATCTAATGGCATTTGATACGAAGCAACCTTGTGTCCAAGCTATTTCAATCCATTACTACGCAGGGGGAAAAATATACTCGAAAAGGCAATGAAAACAATTAAAATGGTTCGCCATACACGACATTGGTGAAAGGGTGACTTTGTACCGATTTTTTTTCCAGGAGTATTGCTCATAATATGAATGTGCTTGGAACTGGCAATACTATGAGCTTCGGTGAATTGCCAGCTGGTTTTTTTGCGCAATATGTTATATGTCATAGCTAAATGATCACGATAGGGGGATTACATTATCGCCCTGAAATATTTGTATGTAATACTCTCAAGCTGGGATTGGGGTGCTAGGGGCCATGTGGTCATGTCATTCAATATGTCCACATGGACAGCTACAACCAAAGTGTGGCTGGAATACAAATCATCACAGGGATTACTATTGGTTCTTGTGATCTTTTAGAAAAATACAGTCAGTATATTTGTATGTGAGGTCATGTTTTTTGTCAGTACGCCGGTATCATTTTCCACCACCGTTTTAATGTTGCGTTTAATTCGTCTGCTGATAAAGCGATCCATTGAAGTTTGGTTACACTCTACAGAGTTGAAACGATTGAGAACAGATACTGGCTGCAGTCTGTCCGTCCTGGGTATGGCAAATTGTGTGTAAAATCTGATCTGTTCGTTTTAAATTCTTGGCGATTTTCGATGAAGAAGAATGAATGGAATGGTACTGGTGTACATTACAGTTTCACCTATTGGAATTCGCATGAAACCACACATTTCAACAGCTGGTATTAAGCTTAGTCAAATTTTACCTAACAAGCACTTACCAGTTTCACCATGGCAGTTAGCCAGATTAGAATTAGATGGAACAATGCGTTATATGTTATCACTTATCACTTCAAGCTACCGAGTTGTTTTGTGTTTGTTATCGTTAATCCAAGATTAATGCCTCAACCGTCAGATATATTACACATTGTGAGGGTGGTTGGCATGGTCCAGCTCAGCTACTAGCAATCTGAAACGAGGAATTCCACCGCACAATTTTGAGTTTAAAATTCATATGGTAAAACCCTGAAGTTTCAAAACGCTTATCTGAATTCGTTCGCTTGGAGAATATCATACATGCACAATAAACATAGAAGAAATAAATCACCCACATCTCGAAATTGATTATACCTCCATTGACGTACATATTCAGTCGACGTCACTGATGTACTTCAATGTCAGTAAACTCAGATATAATATCACGGAATATTATTCCCCTGATTTACCATCTTGGTTTACCTAGATTGTGATATACTTGAGCTACTCAAGCTATTATGTTTACTTCTGAAATCAAACTTAGGGTTTATTATCTTTTACGCATACTTTATTGATTAATACGTAATTAATCTGCATATCACTACCTTCAAAACAAATACCCATAGATACATTCCTCATCATCAAAAAAAATCAACTGAAAGAAGTCCTTACACTCACAAATAGTTCGAGCTTATGCAAGATTGTCTGGCGTGAGTTCACAGTTCCCAGATGGAACTACGTCCTAAGTTCCCAGTTCCCTGGGATTGTTTTTCACCAAACTACGTTAACCAAGATGGCCGCCCTCAGCCATCTTAGATTCCATCCATCTCCAAAATGTTATGAACACGATATCTCGAGAACAATTCAACCGATCCACTTCAAATCTGGGGAGTGACTTCACATCAATAAGAAGATGACTGGAATTGTTTTTCACCAAACTGCGTTAACCAAGATGGCCGCCGTCGACTATGTTGTTAACGAGATATCTCAAGAACAATTCAACCGATCTACTTCAAACTTGGGATCTTAGATTCCATCCATCCCCAAAATGTTGTGAACACGATATCTCAAGAACAATTCAACCGATCGACTTCAAATTTGGGGGGTGACTTCACATCAATAAGAAGATGACTGGAATTGATTTTCACCAAACTGCGTTAACCAAGATGGCCACCGTCAGCCATCTTAGATTCCATCCATCTCCAAAATGTTATGAACACGATATCTCGAGAACAATTCAACCGATCGACTTCAAATCTGGGAAGTGACTTCACATCAATAAGAAGATGACTGGAATTGTTTTTCACCAAACTGCGTTAACCAAGATGGCCGCCGTCGACTATATTGTTAACGAGATATCTCAAGAACAATTCAACCGATCTACTTCAAACTTGGGATGGCTTCACAATGGTGTGACATTTTCCGTCCGTCCGTCCCAACCATGTTGTGAACGCGATATCTCGAGAACAATTCAACTCATCAACTTCAAACTTGGGGGGTGACTTGACATCAGTGAGAAGATGGCTGGGATTGTTTTTCATCAAACTGCGCTATCCAAGATGGCCGCCGTCGGCCATCTTAGATTCCAACCATCCCAAAAATGTTGTGAACGCGATATCTCGAGAACAGTTCAACCGATTGACTTCAAACTTGGAGGGTGACTTGACATCAGTGAGAAGATGGCTGGGATTGTTTTTCACCAAACTGCATTAACCAAGATGGCCGCCGTCAGCCATCTTAGATTCCATCCATCTCCAAAATGTTATGAACACGATATCTCGAGAACAATTCATCCGATCGACTTCAAATCTGGGGAGTGACTTCACATCAATAAGAAGATGACTGGAATTGTTTTCACCAAACTGCGGTAACCAAGATGGCCGCCGTCGACTATATTGTTAATAAGATATCTCAACAACAATTCAGCCGATCTACTTCAAACTTTGGATGGCTTCAAAATGGTGTGACAAGATGATAGGTTGTTTGGCAGATTGTTTTTCACCAAACTGCGTTATCCAAGATGGCCACTATCAGCCATCTTAGATTCCATCCATCCCAACTATGTTGTGAACGCGATATCTCGAGAACGATTCAGCCGATCAACTTCAAATATGGAGGGTGACTTTACATCACTTCCATCCCTCATAATCCCTATTGGTTCTTGGGATCACTATTGGTTCTTGTGATCTTTTAGAAAAATACAGTCAGTATATTTGTATGTGAGGTCATGTTTTTTGTCAGTACGCCGGTATCTTTTTCCACCACCGTTTTAATGTTGCGTTTAATTCGTCTGCTGATAAAGCGATCCATTGAAGTTTGGTTACACTCTACAGAGTTGAAACGATTGAGAACAGATACTGGCTGCAGTCTGTCCGTCCTGGGTATGGCAAATTGTGTGTAAAATCTGATCTGTTCGTTTTAAATTCTTGGCGATTTTCGATGAAGAAGAATGAATGGAATGGTACTGGTGTACATTACAGTTTCACCTATTGGAATTCGCATGAAACCACACATTTCAACAGCTGGTATTAAGCTTAGTCAAATTTTACCTAACAAGCACTTACCAGTTTCACCATGGCAGTTAGCCAGATTAGAATTAGATATTACAATTACGAATTATAAAATAAGCAGACAAGATTCATCTCGTGTATACGCAAGAATTTGGTCTTTTGAGAGAAAAATACAGATCGCATCAGGCTATCTATACAGATGGTTCTAAAGATGGTGAGAGTCAATGGAGGTATAATCAATTTCGAGATGTGGGTGATTTATTTCTTCTATGTTTATTGTGCATGTATGATATTCTCCAAGCGAACGAATTCAGATAAGCGTTTTGAAACTTCAGGGTTTTACCATATGAATCTTTAGTTTCGATTTTCACTGTCGAAGCCGGAGCTCTGTTGTTAGCTTTAGAAGGTATTGGGTCTACTATAGGAGGAAAATATGTCAAATATGTCATATGTAAGCGATTGAGAGTGGAACTTCAACTCAGCCAACCATTTTGAGCATTCTACAATTATATGATCGTAGATTTCATCAACAGACTGATGTTGTGTGTTTGGTGGTTTCCGAGCAGCGTTGGCATCAACGGAAATACTGATGAAATGGCTAAAACAGCCCAAGATAATGAGGTTGATCGTGTTGGAATCCCAAAGAGCGATTCCAGACCCTCCATATGTGCTTATGTGAAAAAGCTGTTCCAATCTTTTTGGGTGCTGTGGATAATAACAAACTTCATGAGTTCAAAAAAAGTGTAAGATATATTCTTCTGGGTAACCAGAAACGTTTCGATCAAGCCATGATCAGGCGATGTAGAACCGGTCATACCCGAGTAACTCACTAACAATTACTAAAAAAGGAACCAGCCCCAATGTGTATTCCATGCCATAAAGATCTCCCAGTGAAACATATTCTGATCGACTGTATAGATTTTAAGGTTGTAAGAGATTCTTTTTATCAAGCAGCTACTTCAGAAAATATTTTTAGTCGGATAAACGACGGCTTTATTTTAGATTATTTGAAAGAACTCGGTTTTGTTGCATAAGTTTTAATGTATGTGCATGCTTTTGGTGTGTTGCGTTGGCTACTTCTGGATTGCTGCGTTATTGACTTGTTTTTGTTGGAATACTTAGAATTTAGTTCGATCGTCGCTATATAGCTGAAATATTGCTGTTCAACCTTAAACTATCCAGAGGAAAGAAAATATTCGGAAAGTTACTGACAACAATTAAAATGCTGTCGATCATTCAAACGCCACATTGGTGATACGGAGACTTCTCCCTAAGATTATCGGTCAAAATATGAATGAGCTTGGAACTGGCGATACTAGGGATTGTCAACTGTGTGGGTTTTTTTGCTCAACATCTGATATGTCAAAGCCAAATGGACAATTCGGAAACAAGTCCAGCCAGGTCTCTCCTCGCACTATAACCAAAGTAGATAATAGATTTAGAATGGTGAATTAGCTATGGCGGTCACCTAATTCGTCATTTTCCAACAACTGAAATATTTGTATATATTACCGCTCAAGCCGGTGCTAGGGGTCGTGTGGCCATAAAGTCTACCTTAACATCTACAATAAAAGCGTGACTGTGATACAAATCATCACAGGGATCACTTTTTTTATTGTGATGTTTTTTTCTAGAAATATGCAGCCAGTTTATGTGCCTTTGGGGTCATATGTTTTTTCCACCGCCCCCCCCCCCTAAAGAGAGGGGGGAGGGGGGGGGGCAAAATGGCCCCCCGTACCAACCTTTTTGCGCTATCTCTGGAATGACAAAAAACAAGCTGAGTAGCTAGCAGGTCACACGCCAAAAAGATTGTTTAGAAATGGGCTTCTCACAAACACGGGATATAATCACCATATATATTTTGTGTGATGGTAAATTGTTGCTAGGGGTGTGGTGTTGGGGATGTGAAGGAGATATAATTGTGAAGGACAATGTTGCAAATTGTCTATGGAAGAAAGGTGATCGAGAAAGATCATCCGGTGGCATAGTTGTGCCGAAAAAATGAGTGACTTTCTTCTGAAGTTAATCGGTTGAATTGTTCTTGAGATATCGCGTTCACAAGATGGTTGGGATGGAAGGACGGTATGAGGGACGGAAGGACATTATGAGGGATGGAAGTGATGTAAAGTCACCCTCCATATTTGAAGTTGATCGGCTGAATTGTTCTCGAGATATCGCGTTCACAACATAGTTGGGATGGATGGAATCTAAGATGGCTGATAGTGGCCATCTTGGACAACGCAGTTTGGTGAAAATCAATTCCAGTCATCTTCTTATTGATGTGAAGTCACCCCCCAAATTTGAAGTCGATTGGTTGAATTGTTCTCGAGATATCGTGTTCATAACATTTTGGAGATGGATGGAATCTAAGATGGCTGACGGCGGCCATCTTGGTTAATGCAGTTTGGTGAAAATCAATTCCAGTCATCTTCTTATTGATGTGAAGTCACCCCTCAAATTTGAAGTCGATCGGTTGAATTGTTCTCGAGATATCGTGTTCACAACATTTTGGGGATGGATGGAATCTAAGATGACTGACAGCGGCCATCTTGGAAGACGCAGTTTGGTGAAAAACAATCCCAGCCATCTTCTCACTGATGTCAAGTCACCCCCTAAGTTTGAAGTCAATCGGTCGAACTGTTCCCGAGATATCGCGTTCACAACATTTTTGGGATGGTTGGAATCTAAGATGGCCGACGGCGGCCATCTTGGATAACGCAGTTTGGTGAAAAACAATCCCAGCCATCTTCTCACTGATGTCAAGTCACCCCCCAAGTTTGAAGTTGATGAGTTGAATTGTTCTCGAGATATCGCGTTCACAACATGGTTGGGACGGACGGAAGGATGGATGAATGGAAGGACGGACGGACGGAAAATGTCACACCATTGTGAAGCCATCCCAAGTTTGAAGTAGATCGGTTGAATTGTTCTTGAGATATCTCGTTAACAATATAGTCGACGGCGGCCATCTTGGTTAACGCAGTTTGGTGAAAAACAATTCCAGTCATCTTCTTATTGATGTGAAGTCACTTCCCAGATTTGAAGTCGATCGGTTGAATTGTTCTCGAGATATCGTGTTCATAACATTTTGGAGATGGATGGAATCTAAGATGGCTGACGGTGGCCATCTTGGTTAACGCAGTTTGGTGAAAATCAATTCCAGTCATCTTCTTATTGATGTGAAGTCACCCCCCAAATTTGAAGTCGATCGGTTGAATTGTTCTTGAGATATCGTGTTCACAACATTTTGGGGATGGATGGAATCTAAGATCCCAAGTTTGAAGTAGATCGGTTGAATTGTTCTTGAGATATCTCGTTAACAACATAGTCGACGGCGGCCATCTTGGTTAACGCAGTTTGGTGAAAAACAATTCCAGTCATCTTCTTATTGATGTGAAGTCACTCCCCAGATTTGAAGTGGATCGGTTGAATTGTTCTCGAGATATCGTGTTCATAACATTTTGGAGATGGATGGAATCTAAGATGGCTGAGGGCGGCCATCTTAGTTAACGCAGTTTGGTGAAAATCAATCCCAGCCATCTTCTCACTGATGTCAAGTAACCCCCCAAGTTTGACGTCAATCGGCTGAACTGTTCACGAGATGTCGCGGTCACAACATTTTTGGGATGGTTGGAATCTAAGATGGTGGCCATCTTGGATAACGCAGTTTGGTGAAAAACAATCCCAGCCGTCATCTTATTGATGTGAAGTCACTCCCCAGATTTGAAGTCGATCAGTTGAATTGTTCTCGAGATATCGTGTTCATAACATTTTGGAGATGGATGGAATCTAAGATGGCTGACGGCGGCCATTTTGGTTCACGCGGTTTGGTGAAAAACAATCCCAGCCATCTCCTCACTGATGTCAAGTCACCCGCCAAGTTTGAAGTCAATCGGTTGAACTGTTCTCGAGATATCGCGTTCACAACATTTTTGGGATGGTTGGAAGCTAAGATGGCTGACGGCGGCCATCGTGGCTAACGCAGTTTGGTGAAAACCAATTCCAGCCATCTTCTTATTGGTGTGAAATCGCTCCCCAGATTTGAAGTCGATCGGTTGAATTGTTCTCGAGATATCGTGTTCATAACATTTTGAAGATGGATGGAATCTAAGATGGCTGACGGCGGCCATCTTGGTTAATGCAGTTTGGTGAAAACAATCCCAGCCATCTTCTCACTGATGTCAAGTCACCCCCAAGTTTGAAGTCAATCGGATGAACTGTTCTCGAGATATCGCGTTCACAACATTTTTGGGATGGTTGGAATTTAAGATGGCCGACGACGGCCATCTTGGATAACGCAGTTTGGTGTACGAGAAAAGTGATGTTCTCGTCATTTTTCAACAACAACAAAAACATTTTGCTTCTCCGCGATGAAGTGGGTACAAACTATTGTATCTGAAATCACATTAATATTTACTAATTTATCATGCAGTTTTTGTGGAGAAATTCCATAAATACAAAAAATCGAACAAATCTGTCGAAAAAATCGGGCAAAACATGTCCGTGTGTTCATATCATCCAAGTTGCCACATACATGAACAGGTACAATAAAAGCGTACCTGAGATACAACACATATCACGAAGCGTTAGATTCTTGGTATGTGCTTCAGAATAGGATAACCGGAAGACTATACTGTGAAGTCATGTGGCTCTGTCAGTATGTCGGCACCTCGTCCCATTTCCCTTATATGTGTTGTAATTTTACCTGTATATGGCGAGATTCTGCTGGTGGACGTTTCGTCCCCGAGGCCCGCCCCCTGTAGAGACCTTTTGGTCTTTGATATATGTTGGCATTTGTGGGAAGTTGATGCTGGGTCGACATCGGGTCTTACAGACTAGTCTTTTGTGTTAAATGCCGTCATTTTCATCTGACAACTATACAGCTCACCAATCCCCATTGTTCGAGTTGTCACAGCGAAAACAGCTCACCAATTACCAATATACGAGATGTCAAAGCATTTCCATCATAGCTCTCTAGATTTGTATCTAATACCGCTTATGCCGGTGCTAGGGGCCGTGTGGTCATATCCTCCAAGTTGCCACATGAACAGGTACAATAAAAGCGTACATGAGATACAACACATATCACAAATCGTTAGATTCTTGGTATGTGCTTTAGAATAGGTTAACCAGAAGACTGTTCTGTGAAGTCATGTCACTGTCAGTACGTCGGCACCTCTTCTCACTTCCCTTATATGTGTTGTAACTCTTAGTTATTGATAGATTATTAGATAACATGTAAATCTGCAGCCTAGTATCCGTCTGAAATCGTGGAGTGTTTCTGATAATATCACAATATTAGTATTCTAACTTCGTTACAGAGGTATTCCTAGGGGTCTATACTTTGTTACAGAGGTATTCCTAGGGGTATATACTTTGTTACAGAGGTATTCCTAGGGGTATATACTTTGTAGTTGAGCGTCATTATCAATGAGATAAAATAGCTGTGATGTACTAAAACTTCGATAAAAAATACTAAGTTAAGTAGAACTGCACTGCCCACGTCAGAATAGCACCTGTTTTTTACCTCCGTCGATCAAACAGAGGTCTAGGAATGCAACGTGAAATCTCCCGCCAAATAATTGTCATATGGGGAACCCACGACTCATGTGATTTCCAATAGGGTTTGTCATGATTCCCGACGAAATTTTGAAGCAATGATTTTGAACACAATTGAAATGAAAGCTCGTGTGAAACACGGGCGAAGAGCATTTCTCTAGACAATTTTGTAACACATAATTTGGTACTCACATGGCTTTAGACCTCTCCAATTTGGGCACATCCCCTATTAGGGGTGGCAATTGTTTTTAGGATGGGACAGAGTGGGGCAGGTATCCCTGGAGGATGAGCAATCAAGAATCATCCCTGGTAGAAGGGATTTCTTCACCAATGGTTGAAACCCAGTGTGAGGCAATACCAACTTTATTTTGCGTTTCATGGGCCCACCGATATTAAAAAATGGAATAAAACTAAAATTTCAAATTGCCACTTTTATATTTCCTACGAAAGTTTGAACATAAAAGATTTTAACCCCCTTTTTATTCCTGAATGTATGAACTAGTCTGTTGTATTCTATCTGAAACAATGCCAGCTAATAAAAATACCAAAGAACAAAAAATAGATACCTTTCACTATAATTTTTCACTGTAAGTCAGCGAATTGTTGTTGTTGTAAAATGCTGCTAATACTACTTAGGCGATAACGACATTCAATGTAAATCGGGAACCTTCACTGGCTGTGTGATCTATCACTCTGTCTTGGTACTCATATTTCGATAGTGATGCAGTATGTCAGAGCTGGGAAATGAAGGCTATTTCAACAGCTCAGCCGGTACAGCATGGTTTAAATAACCGTTGAAGCATGAGACTGTTGAAACACATGCAAAATTCGCTAAATTATTCTGGGAGAAAAACCACAGCCACAACAAAATTATGACAATGTTAGACTTGAGGTGTATGTTAGCAGTTAAGATGTGAATTAACGTACAGTTTTTGACCTTGAGAAAATAGGTCAATGTCAGTCATATTCATAGACTTCAGGTCCATCATCAGTTGCATATGTGGTATCAATTTAGAATGCCTAGCTATATTTCATGTTATATCATAATATACAGTTTATACCCTGAGAAAATAGAATCAGTCAACTGGGATAGGCTTCTATTCAGTCACCAATTGCACAAGTTTTATGAATTTGGAGAGCATATCTTCACTCTTTTAAAAATTATTGCTAATGCTAAATTTGACCTCGATAAAACAGGTGAAGGTCAGTCAATTTCATTAGGCTTCTGATCCATCACCAGCTGCATATGTGGTATGACAAGTAAGATGGGCAAACAGAGAGACAGATGACACGGAAAATTCAGTTCATTTTGGGGCATCATTACATATCATCTTCAAGGTCTAAATATTCTGTCAAAATGCACAAGAACACACCATTTTACTTCAATTGTAGAGAGGAAAAGCAACTCCGAGTAGGAATCACAATTCATTCTGTATATTTTGCTATTAGCCTAGTTATAGCATCTTCACCAGTGAACAAAGTTACAAACAGCTCCATACGCACAGTATATATACAAGGCATAATGTGATCTTAGCTAATACGCATTTATGAATAGGTAAGCCAGTAAATTATATCAGGTTGGACAGATATTAAAATGCTGTCATTTTCAGAAATTGTTAAATGTTAAGCGATAACCTGACAGTGATCTACAAATGGTGTGATTCAGTCAGGTGTATATCTGTTACCATGATTCAGTCATAATATTGTCTGTAATATATTTATGTCGACAAGGAATACACATAATTATTTGATAATATTATTACCTGTATATTGTTTATGATTAATATGAACTCTTTACTTGCTGGAATCCAGCCATTTGTTCCATATGGGCAATATTCTCATCAGCCATCACCATTCAATATGAATGTGATACATGTACAAGTCCATTGTCATTGATACAGTATGGTGAAGGTGACCTGTAACACCAGTATACAAAATTATACCCAGCACATTGAATCCCCACCACATGATGCTGAGGCAGATCAGAATGGAGTGTCGGTAAAATCAGATGTGTTTTGTAGAAGATTCTCTCAATGATGATGCTATACTGTACACATACAAACTATGAAGTGTTGATGTGTCGGGCCTATAGCACAAAATCACAAGCAAATTGGTACAACTAGGCACACAGGGTCTCATTTCTGCCGCTAACGTGTTGATTTGGGTGGGAGCATCCTCTCAAGGGAAGGTGGGGTTGGGAAGGGACCTAATGTCTCAAGCAGTATTCAAGGTTTCCCATCAATATACTCTATTCCATACTCCAATATTTCAAGCACGTGAAATCAGTCAAAACTTATGTGTGGGGAATGTGACTTCCGCATCCCTGGCTGGACATGCTAGTGGGGAACCCTCAATCCCAGGTTAATTACCATTGGTGGAGTTAACGTCCAACAAATGCAAAATTGAGCTTGGCATCCGGCCATATGCTATTCAGTGGTGTATTCTCCTACGGACCCTGTCGCTTCGACGGAGGTCTTTGCGCTCATCCAGCGCTTGTTTTTCTTGCAGTCCGACTTTGATAAATGATGATACGTTACGTTCTTGGGAACATTTTCTATTACTATCCGGAAGGAAGCGAACGTGACAACTGGCAAATAACCTGATGGAAGCAAAAATCTATTAAAAAACATTTTTTCTGTTTATAGCGCTTTATTCTTATTTGAAGTCTTACAAATGATACAGCTGTGAACAAATAAAAACAAGAGAATAAATAACGATGACGTTCACATAAGACTGTGTTGGAACTGAAATGCTTCGTACTACCGCTACGTGGAGCAGACCGCTCGCCATGTTCATTTTAAACACAGTAATGTTTACATTATCACCACTGTTGTTGTTGTTGCATAAATGGAAGATAATATCTCACTGACAGAATAAAGCAGTTCAAACTAGGTCTAGTCATACAGATCACGTGACCACACAATAACAGAAAGGATGTCAGTAACTCTACATTATTCACACAATGACAGCATAGACACCATAACAGTATTCTGTCCCAATACATATATGGTGTCAATCCGGTCAAGCATGAACGAAAACATCATTATATAAAAATATGATAAAAACATCCACAAAGTAACAACACATATATTAAAATCTAATACCTTACACTTTCATCAAAGGTTGGTTCAAAACTGGAAGCTGACAAGGACAAATTCTATATGTACATCTCCTCGTTTTAGTACCTTAAATTGTATCTGGTATTGGTGAATAAAAACAACATACATCAGTTTAAACTTAAAACTTGTCTAGATAATTATAGATGTTCATTTACAAGTATGACATTAAAAATCACATGATTGGAGTTCAATGGAATTTTACATATATACATGAATCACACATCCCCGTTCTCGCTGAGGTTATGAACAAAATACCGCCTCTGTTAGGCAAGTCTACTGCATTGAATCAGCCTCCATATCTACAAACTAAGTGTACAGTTTAATGATTTACTGTCTTCGCTCAGTTGTCGGCAGTGAAAAATATCAGTATAAAATACGATAATCTAGTTATTACGAGCGTGTGTGAATCTGAATCCATTATTCGAATATTTTACGAAATGTTAACATATCTCCCGAAAAATTATTTATATCGTTTTAACTGTACTGGATAGTCTAACCCTTCGGAATAAAAAAAAAATAGACTATTCACCATCGCTGAGTCACAAATTCAGCAAGATGACGATATACCATCTTTGTTACACCAAATCAATTTCTACTTTCCCACTTCGAACTTGCCTTGGTCGGATGAGCTGCCAATATTGTTCAAAATCAGAAATGTCAGTTTCGTCTTATGTATCAATCAGATCTTGCACACGCCTTCTCTGTAGGCTGACATAATGACAATGCCAGCCAATCACTGATGCCATCTCAGACCACCTTTCAAAAACATAATGGATAATGCATTGTGCATATTCATGGGGCTACAGGCTGTGTTTGAACAATAATGACAGCCCATCCGACCAATGCAAATTCAGAGTGCGAGCGTAGGAATTGGCTTGGTGAACAAAGATGTTATATACAAGCAGGTCAGTAAAACATCCATGGAATTCTAAAAGCTAATATGTTTGGTGTCCTAACCCTGTCCTTCTGACGTCATGATGGACTGTGTCGAGGTCGGAATGAATGCTTTCACAATCACGTTTTGTTGTTACATATATTCCTGCAATATTCTACTATGGTTAACATTAACATATAGGTGTCGGTAAAAGCAAATAAAAGATCAGGATATGAGTTAATATTTGTAGCTGCCGATCTCCTCCCTTATTTTTTCCCGCTCTGGGATAGCTTCAGGCTTCTCATTGCAGAGGCCGATCAACTGAAATGGAAAGCAGACCTCAATTATGTTGGAGTATTTGATAGATAGGCTTACATTTATTTTAATATTTAAGAGCACGGGACTTAAGCCGTACAGTTCTTGTGGAAATGTCCCAATAATACACACACGACATTTAATATCTCTCTTCCAAGCTCTGGAGACTGCTATGAGAACTATTACAAGTTCTGGAGACTGCTATGAGAACTATTACAAGTTCTGGAGACTGCTATGAGAACTATTACAAGTTCTGGAGACTGCTATGAGAACTATTACAAGTTCTGGAGACTGCTATGAGAACTATTACAAGTTCTGGAGACTGCTATGAGAACTATTACAAGTTCTGCAGACTGCTATGAGAACTATTACAAGTTCTGGAGACTGCTATGAGAACTATTACAAGTTCTGGAGACTGCTATGAGAACTATTACAAGTTCTGGAGACTGCTATGAGAACTATTACAAGTTCTGGAGACTGCTATGAGAACTATTACAAGTTCTGGAGACTGCTATGAGAACTATTACAAGTTCTGGAGACTGCTATGAGAACTATTACAAGATCTGGAGACTGCTATGAGAACTATTACAAGTTCTGGAGACTGCTATGAGAACTATTACAAGTTCTGTAGACTGCTATGAGAACTATTACAAGTTTTGGAGATTGCTATGAGAACTATTACAAGTTCTGGGGACTGCTATGAGAACTATTACCAGTTCTGTAGACTGTTATTAAAAGTATTACAAGTTCTGGAGACTGCTATGATAACTATTACAAGTTCTGGAGACTGCTATGATAACTATTACAAGTTCTGTAGACTGCTATGAGAACTATTACAAGTTCTGGAGACTGCTATGAGAACTATTACAAGTTCTGGAGACTGCTATGAGAACTATTACAAGTTCTGTAGACTGCTATGAGAACTATTACAAGTTCTGGAGACTGCTATGAGAACTATTACAAGTTCTGGAGACTGCTATTAAAACTATTACAAGTTCTGAGACTATGAGAACTATTGCAAGTTCTGATGAGAAACTATTACAAGTTCTGGAGACTGCTATGAGAACTATTACAAGTTCTGGAGACTGCTATGAGAACTATTACAAGTTCTGGAGACTGCTATGAGAACTATTACAAGTTCTGGAGACTGCTATGAGAACTATTACAAGTTCTGGAGACTGCTATGAGAACTATTACAAGTTCTGGAGACTGCTATGAGAACTATTACAAGTTCTGGAGACTGCTATGATAACTATTACAAGATCTGGAGAATGCTATGAGAAATATTACAAGTTCTGGAGACTGCTATGAGAACTATTACAAGTTCTGTAGACTGCTATGAGAACTATTACAAGTTCTGGAGACTGCTATGATAACTATTACAAGTTCTGTAGACTGCTATGGGAACTATTACAAGTTCTGTAGACTGCTATGAGAACTATCACAAGTTCTGGAGACTGTTATGAGAACTATTACAACTATAATAGTTCCCCTCTCCCCCTTAACTGGCCAGACGTGTAACACGTTGCTACATTATGTTACTGCATCTCTGATGTTGACGTATATGATTGGCCGTGGGGAACAACACTCAATGGTATGGATACACACGTGCTTACAAGCAATCAAAAAGCAGGCTTATGTATCCATACAACACTATTTTGCATTTTGCATTACAAATGCATTATTTTGATCATTATGTAGCAGGGACTTAATAATATTTATACGAGTGAATTCTAACAGTGTGCTGTTTAATTCACGCTGGCTTACAGGGCATATAAGCTATGTTTAGGTAATTATAGTCATTAATTTACACGATTAGTATAAAAGGTACCATATATGCTTTCATGGTGTCTTTCCGGCATCATGATATCTTGCCGGCATTATTGAAAACTGTTGACCGCTTCTTGCTTGCAGAAAACTAGTCTATATTTATGTGTACTGTGATTGTGTTTTTGAATTTGGTGCTAGTGCTGTTACATGGAATATGGGAAAAGTCTTTGGATTATGAACGCGGATATTCTTTAATGGACGATGGCTGAATGATGAATGACAGACTAGACGCTTGTTATTAGTTATTCAGCACTGTATGATGATTATTCTAGTATATGATATTTCTGGACAGGATACCAAATCGTATGGTCAGGCTGCAATGAATCTTAAATTTAACTTGGACCTTGAACCCTGTCACGTGACCCAAACGTCAAAAACACGTGCCGACCACGATCTGATGCAATATTTCTTTCACGGAATTTGTCATGATTGGACATAAATTTCCATCCTTAATCATACGTGAAACTTAAGTATAAACTAAATTCCTACGAAGTAGGCTACAGATCGCAAATTGTCCGGTAATGAGTGAGTCCATCCGAATCCTTTCGTCGGCAAAATAAGGAGAACCGTTAACATTAGAACCTTGATTTTTGGCATGAACGTGCATTAGGGCATTATTACCATCAAGTTCTCATCTGAAATAATTCCGATTATAATTAGATTGATAATTAACACTTCAGTATATTAGATATACATTGTGTATGTAAACTGTATCCTATTCCACATTGGCCACACCAGGCTGGAGCCTTCAAATTCAGGTCAAATTATCCACAGCTAAAAATACCCTGTCCCATTGCACATGGCCCTGAGGTTAATCTTAAGTACTGCATATACCCTCAAACTATGGGCGGCCATGTATGTCAAAATTACCAGCTCGGGTTGTACAGCTTAACTCACAACAGAAAACGTATCTAACGATATAAAGCGTCAGTATAAACGCTTATGTCATCTTTTTGTAAACAAGGATCCAAACTTTAAACGCATATTTCATCTCTCTCCAAACGATAATACAAGCGAACTCAGAACAAACAGTATATTTCAGCACGTACAACGTATCAGAGAACGAATGACCTCTTTCAGAACGTACTTTATAATCGAGGAGGCGCTCGGCAGACGGGAGACCACTCGAGCGCCTCTATCTGCTTCTCCCCCACATTTTGAGGGGGTGGCTGTCGTTTGCATGAGCGACTCATAGTAAGGAGTCTCACAAGATGAGAATGGCAAGTCCATGTAAACATTTTTGTCTGATATCTGAAGTTCAAAACTTTTGGTACCCTTTAACCTAGGGGCAAAAAATAACCACATTCATTTTGAGGTCACGACCTGAAATAGCGGAAGTCGAAATAGCGGCCCAGTTTCACGTCATATATCTTTCTACCATTCGGAATGACCCGATTATTTCCGGAAATAATTTCCGAAGGAACGTTGTTCGTTGTGAAACAGCTCGTTCGTTCTGAGTTATACTCTTCCTTTTCAAATAGGTCACACTCTGTGTCGGACTGGCTATTCGTCCAGAACTAGGCTTTTCATTCTGAGTTTGTATTCGAACATCGTACCGTTTGTTTTCGGTTTGAGTATATGTTCAAAGTTAATGTTTTTTTATTTGCAGGAATATAAAATGCGTTTAAGATTACAGTGGACATTGTAAGATATGCTGTCTTTTCTGAGTTTGGCTTTAGGTTTTGTAATTGCTAATTTTGACATAAATGGCTGCCCATATCAAACAATCAGCGCTGTTTCCATAACGAAGCTGAGGTGGTTTAACGTTTATCAATGAAGAAAATCACCGATCAACCGCCATAGAATATAATGTGAAACAAGAAGACCGGAATAGTACATTCATCAGATTGCCGATGCCCAAAATGTGTTGTCTCATATATCTAGATGACAACGTGATGTAGAGACGCTATTTATTCCTCTTTGTACCGGTTATGCTCAGGAGAATGACATAGAATCTTGTGCATAGAAGGTGTTGGTCTGGAGTTGAATTACCGTAAACTACATAAATGCTACCTTTCTACTATAGTACTATAAATAAAAATCTGTTGTATTGTTGGGAAAATAATGTGATTCAAAAAGTTGTTTTGATCCTGTACAAGGGCACTGAAAACCATTAAACAGATGTAAATGTATTTTCACACGTGAAGCTTGAAATCTACTGAACCTATATTATTCAATCTGTTTCCTTTAATTAACAAATTGTAAAATTAAATCTGCGATCGTTATTTATTTGTACCAGGGCCGAATCACTAAATGACCAGAACATTCACCAATATACTTTCATTTTTTGTGGCACGAACACATCGATGTAAATATATAAATACCCAGAATATAATCTTGCTCAATCTCACAAAAGGCATGTTATGAAGAGAACCTGTGGCTGTTATGGAAGATTGTACATGTACCATATTATGATGAAACGTACCGTAGGGGAGGGTCACATCATATCTCAATGAAAATACGATCGAGTCCTAATGCCTACTGTACTTCGTAGGTCCTGTGACGTTAGTCACACTGCTCATGTTCCTACGAAGTAGGCTACAGATCGCAAATTGTCCGGTAATGAGTGAGTCCATCCGAATCCTTTCGTTGGCAAAATAAGGAGAACCGTTAACATTAGAACCTTGATTTTTGGCATGAACGTGCATTAGGGCATTGTTACCATCAAGTTCTCATCTGAAATAATTCCGATTATAATTAGATTGATAATTAACACTTCAGTATATTAGATATACATTGTGTATGTAAACTGTAGCGATCAACGTGTATCCTATTTCACATTGGCCACACCAGGCTGGAGCCTTCAAATTCAGGTCAAATTATCCACAGCTAAAAATACCCTGTCCCATTGCACATGGCCCTTAGGTTAAACTTAAATACTGCACATACCCTCAAACAATCAGCGCTGTTTCCATAACGAAGCTGAGGTGGTTTAACGTTTATCAATGAAGAAAATCACCGATCAACCGCCATAGAATATAATGTGAAACAAGAAAACCGGAATAGTACATTCATCAGATTGCCGATGCCCAAAATGTGTTGTCTCATATATCTAGATAACAACGTGATGTAGAGACGCTATTTATTCGTCTTTGTACCGGTTATGCTCAGGAGAATGACATAGAATCTTGTGCATAGAAGGTGTTGGTCTGGATTTGAATTACCGTAAACTACATAAATGCTACCTTTCTACTATAGTACTATATATAAAAATCTGTTGTATTGTTGGGAAAATAATGTGATTCAAAAAGTTGTTTTGATCCTGTACAAGGGCACTGAAAACCATTAAACAGATGTAAATGTATTTTCACACGTAAAGCTTGAAATCTACTGAACCTATATTATTCAATCTGTTTCCTTTAATTAAAAAATTGTAAAATTAATTCGGCGATCGTTATTTATTTGTACCAGGGCCGGATCACTAAATGACCAGAACATTCACCAATATACTTTCATTTTTTGTGGCACGAACACATCGATGTAAATATATAAATACCCAGAATATAATCTTGCTCAATCTCACAAAAGGCATGTTATAAAGAGAACCTGTGGCTGTTATGGAAGGTTGTACATGTACCATATTATGATGAAACGTACCGTAGGGGAGGGTCACATCATATCTCAATGAAAATACGATCGAGTCCTAAAGCCTACTCTACTTCGTAGGTCCTGTGACGTTAGTCACACTGCTCATGTTGGTAAAGTATCGACAATTTCATCCCGAAACAACCCCGATATTCCTGCGAAGTAGGCTACAGATCGCAAATTGTCCGGTAATGAGTCAGTCAGTCCATCCGAATCCTCTCGTCGGCAAAATAAGGAGAACCATTGACATTAGAACCTTGATTTTTGGCATGAACGTGCATTAGGGCATTGTTACCAGCAAGTTCTGAGCTGACCGAATTCTGATGAAAATTTGATTGATAATTATTTTTCTTATTATTTATTGTTAGCTCAGCGAGTGCACTGTCATGCCCATTGGGAACCCTTGACTGTATGTTTCACTGTATATATAACACAGTACAAAATGTGATGGGATAATGAAATGATAAAGATGCTAATTTTCCATCATTTGTTAGTGCATTCATCTACACTGCTATTATCAACTTGCCATTCTTAATACACACAATTCAGTATATTGTTATAGATATACGTGAACTGTGGCCGTGAACGTGTATCCTATTTCACATCCAAACATTTCATCACAGACCAAATCAGGCTTCAAATTTAGGTCAAATTGCCACTGGTGGTGAAATATCATACATCAACCAATTAAGTCAGCCTGGTGTAATAACCCAGCAGAACAAAGAAAGATGTGGTATCGTCCTTCAGATTAGCCTGTGAGCAGCAATAATAAAAGTTTACTGAGGGTGAAACAAAGCCATCCTGCAAGCCACCCAGGGAATTTATCAGCTTGTGTTGGGACATTTTGTTGGTATCATGTAAGTTGTTTAGTAGTTTACTCATTCAAATCTCCATACCATATTTTCTGTTATTCAACAGACAAATTTCTTTACTGGTTTTAATTGTTTAAGTTTTACTGGGTTTCAACTGCTACAGATAGTAACATAGTACTGATACGGTAGAAATGGGAAGTGTGAATTTAATTATTCCATGTTGAGTACAATTTGTTCACATGAATGGTGGAATGTCTGGACTCTCAAATGAAAGTGAATGACATAGAATCATTATTATCTTGCGCAGAGGTGTTGGTCTTGAGTTGAATTTCCGTAAACTACATAAATGCTACCTTTCTACTATAGTACTATAAATAAAAATTTGTTGTATTGTTGGGAAAATAATGCGATTCAAAAAGTTGTTTTGATCCTGGACAAGGGCACTGAAAACCATTAAAGAGATGTAAATGTATTTTCACACGTAAAGCTTGAAATCTACTGAACTTTTTGTTATTCAATCTGTTTCCTTTAGTTAAAAAATTGTAAAATTAAATCGGCGATCGTTATTTATTTTTGGAATGAAGGCGCATTAGGAGACTGTTACCAACAAGTTCTGAGTTGACCTACTTTTGATGAAAATTTCTGGTGATTTGTATGAAAATCACTGGCGATTTTGACTTGGGCGGTGCCCATCTTAATATAGGCAGGATTTCAACTGGGGGTGGGGATTTCCAAGAGTTCAGTTCGCGTTCGAGTCCTAATGCCTACTCTACTTCGTAGGTCCTGTGACGTTAGTCACACTGCTCATGTCAAGGGCGTAGACAACGGGGGGCTTGGGGGGGCTTCAGCCCCCCCAAATTTTGACGACCAGCAAAAAAAACAAAAAAACAAACAAACAAACGAAAAAAATAAAGAAAGAAAGGAAAAGAAAGCTAACATAGCATAGAAGATCACGTATATTATTCAATTATTGCAGTAGAAGTAAACTTATCACAGCCAGTGCATACCATTAGGCCTAAAATAAGATTGCAATTGATCAGTGACCTAAGCCATAGATTGACGATTTTGGGCTCAAATCGTTTGCGATCGTCTCCGAGAATGGAATAATGTGCTCCAATTCCAATCAAATACCGCCTATTTGGGCGAAAAACATCAAAACTTCAGTTGAGCATAATTTTTCGTAAATTTTTCACTATTAAGTTGTTTTGTTTTTCAATTGAGATCCCGGTCATTTATTCAGTATTTCTTTATTCACAAACAAGAGATACAAACTCTCAACTACTGTTCATATAGGAACTCTAGAAATAAACCTACTGTCTACCCCAGATAATAAATCCAAGACGTTTTCAGTGATATTTCCGAGACAATTTATCGTACAACATTGAAAATTCCCACAGTATATAAACTAAAAAACATTCCTGTTTTTATTAGAATCTGTTGAGAATTGACGAAAATTACCGATACCATGTTATTTTGGGGCCCATGACATTGATCTGCCATTGTTATAACATGCAGGCATGAGGTTATGATGTCAAAAATATAACTCACAAATCTCCCATCTAATTCATGTTTTCGCGATTTATGGTGAACCACTGGAAGGATTTTGGTGATACTTTGAAATAAATTTAATATTTTTTATCTACTCTGTGGAGTTCCAATGCTGTCCGATAAACAATCTAGCCCCATAACTCACTTTAGCTGAGAAAGTGACCTCTGGCGTAGTGGATTTCTGGGAGCGGAAACGGAAACGTCGCACCTGTTTGTTTACTTTCTTATATTTGTTCTACTTTTTATGTGTTTTGTACTCTGTCCCAATGAGATGCTCAGTAGGCCCTACAATAAAGAATCTTATCTTATCATGCGCACAATTAATTTTAGGCGGAACCAATCTCGCATTCGTCTATTTCCGTATTGGCGGATACCCTGTCCTCTATGACATAGAATTAAAGTCTTTAATTCTATGTCATAGAGGACAGGGTATGATAGATAATTAAAATCTGTAGTAACTCGGTTTGACATTTCAGGGAATGACTTTTATTGAGTCAAAGATGAAAGAGAAATACACTCAGGAAAAAAAATATATTAAAAAAAATATATATAATATATATATTCATTAATTTTCATAATTTATTGAAAAAATTTATACTTAGACATCGACCATTCAATATTCCACAAGCCAGGCAACTGTGCAATTTACAATCAAGTTTCAAAAAAAAATCTTAAGCTGCGAGGGGGGATACCCCCCTCTCAGACTCTCCCCCTCTCAAGCCCCCCCAAACCTGACAACTTGTCTACGCCCTTGCATGTACATAACAGTTTCTCAAATTTCTCCCTACTCTTTCTGGGGATAATATATGCTGATATCAGCTCCTGAAACTGCATTACAAAGTTGGAATTATCCGGGCGCGGACTGCATGGAAGAAAGTATCATGCGGTATGTCATCAAGACGCTCCGTTTGATTGGTGCGGTATTTCAATGTAACGCTCCGTTTGATTGGTGCGGTATTTCATTGTAACGCTCCGTTTGATTGATCGGGCAATTTGCACAGGAACAGGTTGAACTGGTAGAGGAAGTCAACTTTATGATAGCAGAAGTGTCGTATATGATTCCGGCGATTCCATCGGTCGAATTATATAGTACATAGATGCATACAATATAGGATTGATCTAATTAATTTCGATGTAGACACAAAATTAGTTTGTTTGTATTTATAAAGCTGGTGTGAATACGTGTGTATACATACTGGTGATTTCTGCTTCATTGTGAATAGGTGTGTATACATAAGACCCATAAAAATGCTTTGTTTCCCATCACCGCCCGCTCCGATTTTTCCACCCGGCCCGATTTATTTTTATTTATTTTTTCGTGTTGGCGTTTCTTTCGGTATGGAAATGAGGCTGAACTGACTCTGGTTTGCACCAGAATACAGGAACACAACACCTGCAGCATTGTCACGGTATAAATTCCTTCGACGTAGGCTTTTATTTGCAAATTGTCCGGTAATGAGTGAGTCAGTCCAGCCGAATCCTTTCGTCGGCAAAATAAGGAGAACCGTTGACACTAGAACCTTGATTTTGAACGTGCATTACGGGACCAGCAAGTTCTGAGCTGACCCTACTTTTGACGAAAATTGAACCTACTTATAGGTGACCTATAACATTACGCTTGGACCCCCCAGTCATCTAGGTGACCTTAACATTACGCATGGATCCCCCAAGTCATCTTCCTCACCCTAAATCTTCGTAGGTGCTGTGACGTTAAATCACACTACTCATGTGTATAGTTGATATCTATTTTCCGTTGAAGAACTTATGTTGTTCTATTCCTCAGTGATATAGTTTCATGCCTGGTGAACTTTGTGGTATGACTGCCCAATGTCATATTCATGATCGTCAGTTCATGATCGTCATGTTCTCCATTTCGTGAGAATAGCTCAGCTTATTGTTTCCTGCTGGAATAAAACACCCACAGACAGTTTTGTCTTTCAAATCACAATGATTCAGATTTTATTAATAACATCTTTCGAGTTCTGTCTAGCTGCACACCATCTCTACACTACGTGTATGGGGGTATAAAAAATGAAAAAAGGACCGGCCGTCCGACATTTTGAAAAGTCAGTGATGGGAAACAAGGCATTTTTTTGATGAGCCTAATGATGATTCCTGTTTTCTATCGTCAACCACAGACGTTTCTGTTACCAGCAGATTACATGTAACGTTAACACGGGAAAACACCATTGTGTGTGATGGTGTCTATATAAAACTCCCCCAATCGGATTTAATCAGTTTACGGACTGAAATGTCAGATTTAATCAGTTTACTGACTGTAATATCAGATTTGAACATGAGGCAGCACCTAAAAGGTGCAACAATCCCTCAGCCAGACAGTTTTAGTCAATGTATATTGGTACACAACGAATGGAAAATGCGTAAGTAAAGGCCTGAAAGATTTGGTTGAATGCAGAAGATGCTTTAGCAGTGGCTTGTAAAAGATTAAAATATGATGAATTCAGTGTGGGATGTTGGATGCATTGGAGAACTATAATAAATAATTTTACATATCACGTGCGAAAAATATGGCGAAAGAACAAAAATATTCTGAACAAAAACAAAAGGCTTCAAGCCATTCTTGCTTTGAACCCTAATAATAATCTGAACAACAATAAAAGTCTTCCGATTTTCAGTGGGAGCCAAGAGTTTTTGATAGGAATACGGAGCTGCGCATCTAAAACCCCTCGGCTCTGGGTGCCAGCCATTCACAATCTATTAAATTTGAGTCAAGTGACAAATATACAGATTATCAAAAAACTTGCAATCAGAAATGGCCGCAAAGTTTTCTGTCTAATCAGAGATACCGGCAATCATTACTTGTCTCTTGATCTATCTATGATGTATACCAAGCATCATACTGACCACTTGAACAGTATCAAAGGATATATAGATCATCAATGATTTTACATAAATTGAAAACGGCTGCCAAGGTTTCCATCTAATCAGAGAAAACGGTTTAGTCATTCTTTTTAGTCTCTTGATGTATTGATGATGTATACAAAATCTTGCATCAAGCACTTGAACAGTATCAGCGGTATAGATTTTGCACAAATTAAAAATGGCAATCAAGTTTTCCACCTAATCAGAGAAATTGGTTGTCATTAATTGTAAGATTCTTGATGTATCGATGATTTATAGTTTCATACGAAGCACTAAAATGGTATCAGATATAGATCATTAATGATTTTGCATAAATCAAAATGGTCGCCAAGACTTCCGCCAATCAGAGAAACCAGTTCTGTCATTCATCGTAAGTCTCTTGATGCAATGATGATGTATATAAAATTTTACATCGAGCACTTGAACGGTATCAGAGATAGAGATCATTAATGATTTTGCATAAATTAAAAATGGCTGCCTTATCCTTCCCGTCATTCAGAGGAACTGATGTGGTTATTCATTGCGAGTCTTTTGATGCATCGATGCTACATACCAAGTTTCATATAGAACACTTAAATGGTATCAGATATATACATCATTAAAAAAATTGCATAAATTAAAGATGGCCACCAAGATTTCCGCCCAATCAGAGAAACCAGTTCTGTCATTCATCATAAGTCTCTTGATGCATCGATGATGTTTACCAAATTTTACATCGAGCACTTGAAGGGTATCAGAGATAGAGATCATTAATGATCTTGCATAAATTAAAAATGGCCGGCCATGCTTCCCGCCTCTCAGAAGAACTGACGTGGTTATTCATTGCAAGTCTCTTGATACATGGATGCTGTATACCAAGTTTCGTATACATGTAGAACTCTTCAATGGTATCAGAGAAATACATCATTAAAGATTCTGCATAAATTAAAGATGGCCGCCAAGGCTTTCACCCAATCAGGGAAACTGGTCTGGTCATTCCTTTAAGTTTCACACTGAACAGCGAAATGGTTTCCGAAATACACCAGATTCATGGTTTCGCATAAATTAAAGATGTCCGCCAAAGTTTCCACCCAATCGGGTCCAGATTCAATAGGGTTCTGGGTCACGAGGCTGCATAAGGATGTGCACGGTAAATTTGGTGTGCCTAGGGTAAGTCGTTCTAAAGATATCTTGGTAACGAGATAGCTGTGACGGTTTCGCATAAATTAAAGATGGCCGCCAAAGTTTCTAACCAATCGGGTCCAGATTCAATAGGCTTGTGGTTGGCGACCCAACACTCCTGCATACCAAATTTGAAGTCTCTAGAAGCAACGGTTTGGCTTCTAGGCCGGTCACAAGAATTGTTGACGAATTTTCCGTGACGTTGCCATGGAAACCGCAAAATTCATCACAAATTACCCAAATTCGATACGCTTATATATGACCACCCAACAATCCTGTATACCAAATTTGAAGTCTCTGGAAGCAACGGTCTGTCTTCTAAGATTATTTCTGGTGCATTGATCGGGAGAATTTGTAAGACAAACTCTATTCCTCCAACAACAAATTCTTTGGTGGTTCATATTCCTAATAGATTGCCATCGTCCATTGAAGAATTCCAGCGTCCATAATCCAAACACGTAATTCATATCATAGCATCAGTACCCAATTAAAAGAATAAATAGTATACAAAGAACTAGGCTAGTTTCATTCAAGAGAGAAGCGGTCAACAGTTTTCAATGAGACCAGCAAGTCATCATCATGTCCCAAAAAATCAAATCCGTATCACTGATCAGTTTTCTTAATCCATTTTCGTTGTAAAGTCATCCCAAGGTTTCTCTATGTATTACATGATTTTAGTGATGGGCGAACTGGAGTAACCTTACACAAAGAGAGCAGCTGGAATTCATATGTGATGAATCTATAGCCATATTAATTCAATTTCAAAAGCCAGATAATTTCGATTAACACGTACAAAGTGGACTAACTGTCCGGTAAAAAAAAAATATATATATATATATACCTTGGTTGACTTTGTGGGTGGGATAAATTCCCATGGCGGTGATTCTTTAAATTTGCTTACTCTGAAATGAAACAAGAATTATCAATTTTAATTGAACGAATGGATTAACACAAGGTTGCTGGTACCGACAGAATCTCATTTGATGGTTGCCATGTGCAACATGTCTTTTCATGTTCATTTTATTATGGGCTATGAATGTTCTCGGGAAAGTTAATCTAGAAGGTTACAGAAATGTATGGTTGCGATGAATTCGGTAACACCCACAAATCGTTAGGATTATCTTCGATTTTGAGAGGCTTTGCAGAGATTTTGATTCAAGAAATCGACAAACTAACAGAAGAAACACTTCAACCAGTCGAGTGCTAATAACTCGGTTTGATAATAACGAATGAACAATTAAGGGACTACTATTGCAGGTGTAGAATTGCCGTTGGGACCTGGATGTGTACGGTGGGAGGATAAGGACAAGGATGTAGCAGTCTTCAAGCTGTAACCTCATTTACCGATACTGGACCATGTTCACCTGTGGAGCTCGGTTTATATTACGACAAAGGAATGAATGATGGATCTCTAACACAAAGGATTGTGCAACTCGGCCAGGTTGCTAACCAAATGGTGTCATTTAAAATTCTTCTTGGAGAAACTTCAATGAATGAGACTGTTAGATTTTCCTGTTAAAAAATTTGGACCAAGTATTAATTCCACGCTCCCACAAGTATGTCGTTCATTCATTGAGCAGATCAAATGATAGAATGGTCAGCTAAATATTTTTAGGACGGCTAGAATGGTGCGGCATGGATATGAATTAAGTCCTCCGGTCAGCTTCTATGGCCCAAGATAATGTACCTGACATCCGGTTTTGTGGCGAGGCTGTATCCAGTAAACACGGCACCCATAACACATGCTCCACCTATGGCCAACACTAAAGGGAACAACTGCAAATAGAGAAACAATAAATACTAATGAATAGGAATCACCAAGGAATGGCACTCGACACGGTCTCGGATAATGTAGGACATTAGTACCTCGCCCACCACTGCTAGGAATTCATATTAGCATCCCATTTGTGTACACTTCGCCATTCATAAGATGGCTTGCGAATCGTGTGTCTCCATTATCGCGGAGCGATATCCAGTATATTACCGGATTCTGTTCGACCTTCATCCGGACGAGAACAGATTGGATAAATCTGATAAATTAAAGGCTCTCATACCACTTCGGAAACAGATAATGCCTGGGCTTACAAAAGATATGGTATGAATAACTTCCGTGATGTAGAGGCGCTGTAGATATGTAATTGTAGATGGCTCGAAACAACCTGTAACCACCTGGGTCATCTATACGCGGTAAGATGGCAAAGTGTACGCAAATGGACTCGAAAATGGCGGTTTACGTTTAGCTGATCGACTTGCAAAGTCACGTGGCATTGATTTCAGGAAATTCCCTCTTGCAGTTGACGAAAGTAGGCTGAGAATGGATACATACGATCCCAGGGTCAGTCTTACCGCGTATAGATGACCCAGATGGTTACAGGCTGATTAGCATCCATGTTGAAAGCACAGTATCACGCAGTGCATGCCAGTTGTATGACTTCCGTTAGCATGGAGATCAGCTCGAGAAGAAAACCCAGGAGAAACACATCAAATTAGGGGAGATCCTTCGCTGATAGAATCAAACGAATATCCATATCATTTGGATATATATTTGTTCTCCTAATAAGGGAGAAATACAACGAGGACAATGTGAGCGGAAACACATCCTATAGCATGTGATGTGCCTCACGTGCGGCGGATCACGGTTTACAGCTGACAGCTATAAAATCCCCCTTCCCCTTCCACGACATATACATCGCACAGAAGTTGAAGCTATACGAGCAGCATTGCAGCACTTTCAGTGGAATATATATAGTCCCCCAAAGAAAATGGCAGCCATATTGTTGGCCATCATATTGTTTCCATGGCCGACACATTGTTTCCATGCTCAGGTCATGTCACTGGAACTATATACGTTTTAACATATATTCACTTATTTCAGTTAGAAGATAGCATTAACCCTGAAAATGGATTGCTGAAATAATTGAATCCAAGTTATACATTTTGGTGGTAATCAGACATCGTGTTTGTAATTGTCGGTGGATCGGTGTGGGTAAATTGGTTCATCTGGCGCATCACATCTGAAAATTTAAAGAATATCTATGCTAGGATTCCCCGAGTGTAATTCAGTTCCTTCATTCGCGACTGCTCGGTCTATTTAGCGGAAGTCATAGTACCTCGCGCATTAATTGCTTAGGGATTTTACATCTCTCCGGTGTAAACCGTGATCCGCCGCACGTGAGGCATGCCACAGGCTATATAGGATATGTTTCCGGTCACATATCAGGAGATAAAATATATATCCAATTGAAAGGGTATTCCCTTGATTCTACCCCCGACGGATCTCTTCTAATTTGAGGTGTTTCTCCTGGTTTTTCATCTCAATTTGATCTCCATGGTAGTCATACAGCTGACATTATCCTACATTATAGTATGAGACCGTGCCGAGTGTCATTTCCCCTTGTACTAAAATCCGCCCGGAAGTTCCGCATACCCGTCTAGTTCCGTCATATAATATGCAAATATTGAGCATAGCTAAGTCGGTAAACGTGGCGCAAACGCTACCGTGTATCGTATGTTTGCAACTGCTCACAAAATTAAACATATTATAATCCTGCTAAATTAAACATATTATAATCATGCTAAATTGCTAAATTTGGAAAAAAAAGTTATAGAAGTTTGAGACTCATAGTTGATTTCGTTGATTACAGAAATAGACTTATGAGCTATACTTAATATTTAATGCACAATTAGGAGCTGTGTTACGTTTAATCTAGTTTGGCAAGCATGGAATACAGTACATGCGACCTGTGATTTAGTAATTTAGTGGGTCACTGACAAAAATTGGTTATTATATTTGTCTTATCTTAGTTCTTTTATGGGTATCATAACTGCCACACAAAAAAAGTTTACTCGGATTATTTACTCTGATTGTTTACTCGGATTATTTACTCGGATTGTTTACTCGGATTATTTACTCGGATTGTTTACTCGGATTATTTACTCGGATTGTTTTTGTCGACGACGGCTGAAATTGAATGGCGGATATAACGATTATACTCGCAACAAACAAAGCTATTATTATCTGGGATGTCTGGTTACATTATTCCCCCACTTGTGCACAGGGCATAACCAATGTACCATAGCAGATAAAGGCCTAAAAAAACAACACGACATGTTACATCATTCCCACAACATACATAGTTCCAAAAAATGGCAGATCAAACATTGAATCGTGTTGTTGCTATAGGATTGCTGCATGTATTTTTAGATTCTGTACCGAGAATGATCGATAAACATGACAGAGGAGAAATCCGGCAAGACGGAGACTAGCCATGGTATAAATGCACTGAAAGAAAAATTCCTCAAAAGGAGATGTTCGGTTTGACCGTATTTTTTTCCTTAGTGTGTTGCGTTTATAAACCGAAAGTATAATTTCCTCTCGTTCACTTGAAAAGTTATTAGCTTGAGAGAGAAAATACTGAATTTTCATATTTTCAATTTTCACGGAGAAGAGATTTGTCAAAAAAATATTACGAGTATTAGAAAATAAGCATTTGTTTGTTTTTGCAATTTTTTGCTATATTCTTGAAGGGAATTCCCTTCATATATAAAATATGACACCTTTATTAAAACGAGTCTTACATATCGAAATGCGGTGCGTTTGATCCAAAATGATACTGAAAAATCGTTTTGGTTAAAGGTGTCATATTTTCATAATACTGAAATATGTCAAAATGCTTGTAATGCTCTGAAAGGGTGCCGTTCACCGTCATTCAGCACATGATTCCTCAAGCCGATAATTGTAAACAGCTGCTTGGCCGAATGGTTACAGTGTCGGACTACAGATGAAAAGAAACGCAACATTTTGGTTCGAATCCCCAAATCCCAGAACAAATATTTTCATTTTTTCCTTTTTTCTTCCATCTTCAGTTTGGACTTTAAAGTGACGTGAAATGAAAGACAGCGAACCCCTAACGCACATAATCCCTTATTTTATTATAATTCGTGAATAGAATTGCACACAAACAACTCCGCACACACAGTCAGACCACTTGTTCAGTGTTTGAATATTCTGGCGATCCAGCAGAGCAAAAAAATAATTGTTGGAAATATATAATTTCGTCTTAGGGCAGTGGAAAGTTGTAACTATGAATTGAAAAGTTGTAAGGTTAAACTTGTCTTATACAATGTACCAAGGCCTTTATTAAGGAAATAACTCTCAACAAGTGGTGACGCTTGCTTTCCCATGTGCCAATATGTTTGTTTTTTTTGTTTTTTTTTGCAGTTACTTCCTTAATTATTGTTCGCTGAACTTTTGGCAGTGATTTTTCAGTTTTCGAGTCGGTTTATATATTAATATAACTGATTATTGTTCGTAAATATCTGGGTCGTTCATGAAAATACTAATGGTAACCGTATGAGAATATGAACCAAAATTTCCCATTAGACTGGCCTCGCCTGTCTGACAAAGAGTTGGGGAATACCTGAGCATTACGTCACAATTTACCGGCCGGCTCGGTGCGAAAATTCACCGACTATTACACCAGTGGAATATTCCTTAAAATTCAACAAGGAACATTCCGGGTATGTTATGGAATTTCCTTAACATGGTGGGGAATATTCCTTAGTTATGTTAAGGAATATTCCGCTGGTGTAATAGTCGAGGAATATTCCATAATTTTTTAAGGATTTTTTTTCTGTTTAGGCTTTCCGAACAACGTCACTGACATCTCCGAATAGGTCCGTGTTTCAACGAATTAAGCGCCAGGCAATGTGAAAATTGATAATTCCTCCCCTCTGCTTGTTATCAATTCAGATGTTCATAGTCGTGCTTGTTATGAAATCCGCCAGGAACATCAACGGGCTTGTACTCCAGGTATTTCTCCAAAGATGCATTGCGTTAGTTTGAACATAACGCGATCCCACGGATGTGGCGAACCAGCATCGCACATCGCCCGTGCATTCGCTGCTTGAAACAGGCCATTCAAGTCGTGATCTCATCGTGCACGCTATCGAGCAGGTGTGATCACGGAGTGTACGGATCCACATCAGGAGGATGAGAATGGGGATAGCCCTATTGTAAGAATGAACCGAAAAGGAACTATTATATCAAATACTGTCGATCATATTTATGCTGCAACCATTCTGCAAGATTTTTGTTTTACTGTTTTCGTGTTACTATTCACTGTTGATATGAAGCGAGAGAGTGGCTATATCGGTTATAAGGCTTATTTTCCGGGCAACCCACTGAGGGTATATAGATACCATATCTTCGTCGGTGAAGAAAGATCATGGGTTGGAATTGCTAATTATTTTAATAGTTCATCAATTTAATTTAATGGGCAGCAATTGTATTACAAGCTCCCAATACCAATGCAGTACATGTATATACCACCTGGGACGAGTAGGCCTATAGAGGGATATGAAACGCGGCTCCTCTCTTTGAACTAGGGTTTGTCTCGCTAATTCATATGTTAATGAGTGATTAGTGATTGGTTAATTAGTACGCCTCGTCACTGATTGGCTTTTGTGCGCAAAAGACCGTCACGTGCGCTTCGCTGCGAGTCCCGCCCTGTTTCGCTGGTCAATGCTGGGCAAATTCACGTGCTTGTCAACAAGGCTCCATTAACGTGAACGCCAGTCAACTCAATTTAGGCCAAGAATGGTGACCAAAAAAAATCCTTTACAGCTTAACGAGTGGCAAAAGGAATACATCATGCAAACGACAAGAAACAAAACTACTGCACAGAGAAAAAAAATCTAAAAAAACATATGACGCAAAAGAGTAGTTCAATCACAAAAACGTACAAGAATTGTGAGATTTGTTCAGAATTCTACATATTTGGCATTTTTACGATTTTCACGAGCAATTATTTACAAAAACGAAAATGGAAAATTAAAACATTTTGCGTACTGTCAATGACATGCTTGCATATTTTGTAAAAACTAGCACAGATATACTTCAAAAATTGAGATAAATGAGAAGTTTGATCACAAAGAAGGGGAAAATGAGTTTTTCCTCGCCGCTCCAGCCGCTCAGTTATCGGCAGCGCAGAGCGGTCGAAAGTTGTCATGAAAATATGCATCTTTTCGATGAAAATCACTCAAAAGTTTCTTCTCTCAAAATAGTACCCGTCTCGATCAAATATGCTGATGCCAATTACTGCAGAAGAACGTCTATAATCTGGTAAAATCTGGAATGAATTTGTGGCGAAAACTAGGGGATGCAAAGGCTTACGCGCGTAGAGCGCGAGACCTGGCAGGCGAGACATACATTCAGCGTGAGCTCGCGGCGGCGCCTTTGATGTCGGGGCACGTTTCATATCCCTTTAATATTCGTCCCAGATACCACGTGCATATTAGCTTGGTAACAGATTATTTATTATACGGGTATTTGTGAAAGACAGTTCATTAATTAATGGCGTGACACGTGGTAATTATATAGGTTATACCCAACATACGCTACCTCAGTTTAACATGTTATTTAAAGTGAAATACGTTCAAAGACGTTTTGTGGTTGTTTATTTCTTCATTCAAGAGGCCAGTGCTAAAAACTGTCCCCGCAAAATGTCCCAATGTTATATAGGCTACCCACAGACACGAAGAATGCTTACTTCTAAGAGGTACAATGTAATTTAAATGGGGTATTTGCTCTTTAGTTTTGAACTAACCTATACGTAATGGTTCACACTATACCACTTATGCGTAATAAATTGTATTCACAATATACATCTCATATAGATTCACAAACCAGAAAAACGACCTCAACATGGGAACCACTAACGCCGCTATACATATGTTAAATAGTAAAGATAACTTTACATAAAAAAATCGATAACCTCGTCTCGAAAAGAAACTTTACGACCCGACTAATAAATATACACATATATATGTATCAGCCAGAAGCTATAGCAAGGTTTGAGAGGCCTCATTCAATAGATATGAACAGTGAAATATAGTTTCTGTTATATATGTGCACCTGGGCAATACTGGTGTCTCGGCTTTGTACAGGTTATTTGTCTACACGTAAATTCATTCGAACTGCCGGCATATCATGCAAGTACCACAGTCATCATTCCAATATAATGTGTGCACGGCTATGTGCTCTTTTTGGTTTCTGTAAGTTTCTCCATGACATAACTATCCTAAACACAGGGATCCCCATGACATAACTATCCTCAACAGAGGGATCTATTTATTCGGGATCTCCAACATAATTTGCCAGCCACAGGCCCTGTTTCTTGTATTGCTATTTTTCTTCTCTTTTTTTTTCGCACGCACACCCCCTTCTGGGCCCCACCTCTCCACCATTATCCACTACCCACACAGGTGTGACCTCGTTCTACGTGACGTTCATCACACAGGTTATAACATTGACGGGATCTGACACAGCGAAACATTTCTATATTTAACCGACAGATAGACAGAGCTACAGGTGGTATGAATTATCAATTCAATGTATTCTAGATAGATTGCATTCATACGATATGGGTGGTGGTAGAATGAGAGCTTTTACAAGTCAAGAAGAGCTTAAATTGCAAAAAAAAAACCAAGAAAAAAATATAATAATAATAAGCCGGATTCCATTAAATGAAAGTAAGATGTCACAGAGGGAGGTGTATTTTTTTCCAGTGCTGAAGGTCTAACTTTGTGTCACCGTGACACTACATCGTACATATACTTTCAATTAACATCAGAGTATTTTAAGCATACGAGAATACAAATATTGGCATGGCTATAGCTACAGGTGAACTCTCATAAGAGGTATATATCTGTTTTCAATGCCAGGTTATGTCAGTCTTACAACTGGGTAAATGCATATGACTGAGGTGTACTTATCTCGCCTAGTAGCATTTGCTAGCTCACATGCAGACTGTGGCGATGGCAATCAAGGCCACAGACTATTATTGCAGAAACTAAACAAATATGGCTATACCACCAAACGTCCCCAAGCTTTATAAAGTTTCTCAAAATTATGTGACAAGTAACGTACACTGCCGAAAAATACGATCGACATAGCGTGCAATATCTATGCCTTATGTTCGTAACTTGTGTCTTAAACGGCTTAACCCGTGGTTAGGGGCTGTTTGAATAGAATGTGTTTCACATCTCCATGGTGTTCCGATGAACAGTCACAATGCATGAGTGAGTGAGTAGGATTTAACGTCGCTTTCAACATTCTTTCAGTCATCATGAAGGTACCTACATGTGCCAGAGCACGAGAGTGTCCACAGTTCGCATTATCCTGGACACTGATGAGCCCAGCCAGTCACAATGAAAGCGTGACTGAGATAAATACTCCAGAAAAGGACTTTGAATAATGGCCAATGATTAGGCTTATATGTATAGCACATCGCCATGTCTTACGGACATTATGGAAAACTGTTGACTGCTTCTCCCTTGTAGGAAACCTTCTTATGTTATGTTTTGTTTTATTTCATAAACATTTGACACGAAATAGATATTTCGATAATTCACGCTAAAATTCTTTCATGGATGAAGGCTGAATATTGAATGTCGGATCTGCCGCCTGCTGTTAAACATTATTGCAGAAATATCTGCGACATGAATTTAAGATCAATTGGCTCACAAAATATATAAGTAATCCCTGATACCTACTATGTTCAACACTCTATGTCATAACTTTAAAAAACTAAAGATATATATATCGCATGACATTTTGATATCGCCGTTGGATAACCATAGCTGTCCAATCAACATGAGGCAGCATACCAAGACCATACAGATGTTATATTAACCAACTCCTCACATCTCCCAGTCCCACCATGTAACTTGACATTTTCCGGAAAAAAGGAAAATGTCTATCAATTAAACGGGTTTCAGACTTGAATGATGACATGTACGTGTATTTTCCAAAGATAACTTCTCTGAAATTGAGAAAACGATATACTGAATTCGGAGTGAAATGTCTAAAAGTATCTACATGTAGTCACAATTTACTAAAATTAACTATTAACATTCAAATACAATCACTGTCAGCACAAAATGACATAGGAGTTCACCTCTAAGAAATGGCTTCGTCTAAAGTAATCTTGATACCGTGACAGGTTAGTGTTCGGGGCAGATGTTCGAAATCGTGATGAACCGGTAATATAATATATCGTAGATACCATGCGATATATCACAGATACCATGCGATATATCATAGATACCATGTGATATATTATAGATACCATGTCGATAATCAACTGGATGTAACCCTGCACCACTGTGAGATGACATTTCTACTTAGCCGGTAACTTGTTCCCTGTAGTAACATTGGCTTTATGCCAGTGTATTGTTTATGTATGTCGTAATACAGGGGAATCTGAAATCCATACCAGCCTCCGTGAGTAATACTGTTTCACAGAGCAGTTTCCCTTCAGCTTCATCCCACTCGTCTAACTTATGATACAAACCAAGCATTGCAATTAATCCGCAGTTTAATTACGACTCTTTATTATGATTGGGGGGGAAATAAAGTCCGATAAATTACAGATAACAACTCTCACTATGTGGCAAATTTAATACTATAGTCTGTCCATTTTAATTAGTCGTCTGCTTTGGAGCTTGTCAATAATCAGCAATTAACTCTGCATACATTTTCTTTTTTGCATCGTGTAGAACAAACTGAACACTACACAATGACTACCATTACTCCGTGATATCGATAATATATCACGCTTGAAATAACTTTGTGATTCTCTTCATATACAACTCCAGTACAGTTGTTTCATGTACCGGGCCTCAATTACATCGGGAGACGTCATAATGTATTCGAGTTGTCTAGCACAAAGGTCAACAATGCCGTGTACGGTCATAGAAGTGTGTGCGGTTTATCATTCGGTAATTTCACTGGTCACGGGATATAAGCGACACTCTCACGGACCGCCTGTTATTACTGTATTCGGCCTCAATGACTTTTGTGCCAGTGAGCTTGAATACATTATGACGTCTCCTTATGTAATTGAGGCCCGGTACATAAACAACTGTACTGGAGTTTTATATGAACGTTGGTTCAAGCGTGATATTTATTTTATTTTATAGATATCACAGTGAAATGGTGGTCATTTTGTAGAGTTCAGTTTGTTCTACACGGTACAAAAAAGAAAATTGTTGCAGGGTTAACTGATGATTTTTGACAAGCTCCAAAGCAGACGACTAATTAAAATGGACAGACTTTAGGCTAATGTGGTTGATTTTTGTTTTTGTTTTTACGCGCTTGTGTTCGACTCAAGCTATCTTCAGACATTTTCCACATCTGTCTTACTCAGCTGAACTAGCGAGAATCTTCTGTCCGTTTTCGGTCATGTTTAAACCGAATCAGATAGTGTCAAAACATAAAACTACAATAGTTTTGATAATTTAAGGTTGTTTATAAAAAAAGAAACCACCGCAGTTCGTATCAAATCTAGGTCAAGCCCCGGATGTGGTTTTACAAACTCTCCCCAAAGCTTGCGGATTTCTGTTATGAAACGTCTCGCATGAAGTCACGGAATCATATGAGCTAACAGTTCGAGAAAGCTGGATAAAAATATCAGATCGGTGATGAAGGTCATCTTAGCTATTGTAACACGGAAATTGTGAGAGTAATCTAGCCTGTCCCCTGTAAAAAAACAAACGCCCCTAAATAGATCGGATTGTACATATATTTCCTCGTATTATTTCCGTTTAAAAGAGTCCAATGACATCCAACACACGACATGGGATAGCGTAGATATTCTCCGGTCGAACTTACCAAAACACAATAAGAATATGCCTGGCGATAGTTCCTGTGTACACCGAGCCCAATTTCTATTCAACTGTTTGATCGACTTTTATTTTTCACTGTATGGTCTTACACTGTAGGACGGTCTGTCAACTATGTTGGCCGAGAAGGGACATCGTTGTATTGTGTTAATGTATCTGGACCGACACACGAAGTCAGGATGCGAAGGACCAAGGCAGGATGCGAAGTCGCGAAGGCAGGATACGAAGTGGCGAAGCCAGGAGGCAAAGCGCGAAGTCAGGATGCGAAAACAAAACAAAGGAATGCAAAGACTGGAAGCGAAGCGCGAAGTCAGGGTGCGAAGGCAGGATGCAAAGCGCAAAGTCAGGATGCAAAGTCGCGAGGGCAGGATGCGAAGTGGCGAAGTCAGGATGCGAAGCGCGAAGTCAGGATGCGAAGCGCGAAGTCAGGATGCAAAGTCGCGAAGGCACGATGCGATCGCCACTTCGCATCCGGACTTCGCGCTTCGTGTTTTGATTTCGCATGCTGAATTCGCGCTTCGCATCATGCTTTCCTCCTTCGCATCCTGTCTTCGTGTGATTCAAAACACAGTACAGCGATGTCCCTTCTCGGCCATCATAGTCAACTTATGGTATCTAATAGATCTTCTGAAATTCGCACACCACCTTTATCCCAATGCTTATAATAAAAGGAGCTTCCATTTATAACAAATATCATTCAGCCATATTAATTCACTAGAAAACATATCCGAGTTACTATGGACATATTTGTATCGTATGATGATAGTACATCTTTCCAAAAATTCATCATTCAACTAAGGCATTACAATATCTTTCAATACTGTATGGCCCGTCTGTATAATATTTATATTTCCGGGAATGTATGTTTGTAATATTTTACTCCACTTCTGATTGCTAGTTTGTATCCGTCTAAACCATGAAAGATTTTGTGTTTGCGTAGTGAAATGGATATCTGGTAACCCCCCCCCCCCTTACCCAGCTTTGATGGGTGAGATTTTGTCAGCTTTTGAGTTCCATATAAATAGAAATATGTCCTTTTTAAGTTTCTCGGCCATCACTGTCGGTGGAGTTGTGAGCCAGGAAAACATATGGTTCAGTTTGGATATCAGATAGCAAAATAATTCTTTCTAGTGGCGTCAAATATCGTTGAGCCCCAATTTTTCATAATTATTTCTATTTCTTTTAGATTGTCGTTATAATTTCTCTCTACAATTTCCGTCTAATTTAATGAAAAAACGAGTCCTAGCATTTTTAAAGCAATCTTTGTCCAGTCTTGGTATCTGCCACTCGGGACAATTCAGTTGTACCTGTATATTGATAACCTCTAGGTTTAAGCTGTTGGTAATTCACGGATTATTCAAGCTCGATACGTATACTGAGTGAACAGAAACGTATATAGTTACCAATCAGCAACCACGTGACAGTACACATGATACATGCCAGAGTATTCAATCTATTTTCCGTAACTACAAGGGAAATTTCGCTATCGGTACTGTGCGGTTCCCAACAATTACTGCTAGGAAAGCATCACTGGGTTGGTAGTGGCTTGCCTGTGTATATGCATGTGTGAAGTTTGAGTTGGCTGAGATTAGATAAACCAGGATATCGAATCTTTGTTGACAACAATTCTGTTATAACAGCAACTTGGAACTAATGATTCCCCCACACACACAGTGGTGCACCAGAAAGATCGACCGTTTAACCGGCCTTCTCAGGGCAGTTCGTCGTGTAAGGATCTTGAAACTGGGGACACCTTGTGCAACACAGCTTGACAGGTAGCTTTCCAAGGTTCAACAAAGGTTCCCTATGCCATGCTCAGTTCACGCGGTGACCGACACATAGTGATTTACCAAGTGTCTGCGAGGTTCGTGATGCCTAGTAACCTGACCAAGTGGTGTTTTATTACCCATCAGACAATTTGGCTGAGCGACTTCAACCCCTTGTAGACTGTTGTGGATACCAGAGATATTCAATCTGGCTAGGAGAGCCAAAAGTCCCGCGGGAAACTGTCAGCTTCAGAGTGTAAGCTATTGACCAATAAAATATTGACGCTCAAATCAATCTCATGAATAATCTATTTAACTCAACAGCTTCCAGCAACATCCTCACGAGCCATTTCCAGTTAGTTGGATGTAGCACATGTTATTCAGTAGCTCGGCTAGAAAATCTCAATGGATCTTTCCCATTCTTCATTTTATCCCAAGGTGTATTCCATGCCACGAAGATATCACAGTGAAACATATTCTGATCGACTGTATAGATTTTATGATTGTAAGAGATTCTTTTTATCATGCAGTTACATTGTAATTTAGAAGATCTTTTTAGCCGGGTGAAAGGATATTTAAGGGAAATGGGGTTGATGAATAAGTTTTAAAGGGAACGTAAACTCTGTGGTAAAACACCACGGGCATTATACATGAGTCCCTATAGATTAAAAAAATCGAGACAAATATTTTCCCCCATTTTTCCCCAATGAATGAGAAAGACGCAAACATCGAAAACACTGTTTGTAATTTCTCGAGGGCGCCGCCATGTTTATTTTGGGCATGATTTTAAACCAATGGGAAAGCGTAATATTCAGTTGTGCCGATAATCTCCTACGTCATCGGACATTCTCTGCGCTGAGATAACATGGCCGCACATGGTCGTTTTTGTGTACCTCTTCGTTCCCCGACTGACAGATGCAATGTTATAGATTAGTTTCGTTGTAGAATACTTCCTGATTCTGTCAGATATTCTACCATGCCGGGCTGCTCTTTATTTGGCTGTCACAAGGTGCCAGGCAATCCAGACACGTCGCACTATCATCATCGTTCATGTTTGTGACCTACAGTCTCGAATACTGCACCTCTGCCAATTGACGCGTTTTTACCTCCAGAGGCAAAAGAACTAGTGTACGGTGACGTCACGATTCTTCAAACATTGAGGTCTCTATGTTGTTCCAGTGTACCGAAGTTAAAACGTTTAGTACTGCTTAAAAAAAAATGTAAAAAAATATCTTATACACGATTTGGATTCTATGAGGAAAAGACTTTTAACTGGCCAAAGGACGTTCACCGAAGTTTACGTTCCCTTTGATGTATGTAGATGTTTAGGTGTGTTGTGTTGATTGCTACTCGATTGCTGGGTTTTTACTTGTTTTAGTTGGAATAAGTATTTTATTTGATCGTCAGTATATAGCTTAAATATTGCTGAAGCCGACGTTAAACTTTAATTCTCTCTCTCTCCCTTTCGCTTCATCATTTTATAATCGAACGAATTATTATATATAACAGCGTCTTTGTTTATTAGCTGTTGACGTATTCTGGTAAAAAAAAGGCTGTTAGTAAGTACAGCGGAACGTCACCAGCTAATAAACAAACAAGTTAAGGCTGTTAGTAAGTACAGCGGAACGTCACCAGCTAATAAACAAACAAGTTAAGGCTGTTAGTAAGTACAGCGGAACGTCACCAGCTAATAAACAAACAAGTTAAGGCTGTTAGTCAGTACAGCGGAACGTCACCAGCTAATAAACAAACAAGTTAAGGCTGTTAGTAAGTACAGCGGAACGTCACCAGCTAATAAACAAACAAGTTAAGGCTGTTAGTAAGTACAGCGGAACGTCACCAGCTAATAAACAAACAAGTTGTTATCCATAATAATTCGTTTGGTTACCAGTTTCCAACTTTTAAACTGTCTCTGAATGAAATCATTTTAAACACCCGTCGTGAGAATTCTTCCATGGTCAGAGACACATGTCCGCAAAACAAGAGTTTTTGGGGGGGTGTGGGCGGTGGTATTAGGGAGAAGTGTCGAAATATGGGGTCTCTATATATAACCCCATGCTTTATATAAATCCACATCAAGGTGTGAAACGCACTTTGGGTGAATCGAGAAATAAACGGTTTACCGCCAAACAAAATACATCAGCATATTCTGCAAGTATCACTTTATATATTCCCGTCGTCAAATTAGTAAATTTGTGTGTATTTTTTACCTTTGCCGGGCGATTCAAAATCCAACGTAAGTGTCCATCCATCTAGGAACAGTTAGATTATGGCGGGCTTCGTTCTCAATTCTGATTGGTCAGTCGAGATACGCCTCCGGCAAGAAAGGTCACGCACTGATCAGCTGTCACGACTGACCAATCAGAATTGAGAACGAAGCCCGCCATAATCTAACTGTTCCTAGATGGACGGACAGTTACGTTGGAGTTTGAATCGCCCGGCAAAGGTAAAAAATTGCACAAATTTACTAATTTGACGACGGGAATATATAAAGTGATACTTGTAGAATATGCTGATGTATTTTGTTTGGCGGTAAACCGTTTATTTCTTGATTCACCCAAAATCCGTTTCTCACCTTGATGTGGATTTATATAAAGCACGGGGTTATATATAGAGACCCCATATTTCGACACTTCACCCTAATACCACCGACCACCCCACCCATATCTCTTGTTTTGCGGGCCTGTGGTCAGAGAGTATAACCCCATAAACTGTCGGTGTATATATGACAGTAGGAGGTACGTTATACTCTCTGGTGCCATGAAACTGTTCTTGAGATGTCTTCATTTAACGCGATAGTGAGTTCTGTCTGTCCATGAATTTGTCTAAGCTGTGCCACATCTCCAGTTGGTCATGGGTTGGTATACCAAACTTTTGGTTTACTTTACTCGCGGGGAACCATATTCATGCTGAGGTATAAAGGTTGAAGTTCAGTACAATGTTGAAAAAATGGTACGCTTATGCTGAATATTTCTAGAGTACAGTTCAGAGATGTAGGTTGTGGTGTTGGAGAAAAAGTCTATTATTTTTTACACCTCTGCCTATTTTGGTCAAAGGGTATTGTCTGTGGGGTGCGTCCGTCTGTCTGTCCATCCTGCTGGTAAACACAGTATCTCATTGAGGGTTATTGTCAGACTTCCCCAATTGATATAATGAATGGAACTGGCGATGGGTCATAAGCCAGTTAAATATGACTGACCTTGACCTATTTTATCAAGGTCAAAATGTAGTTAATGCTATGTGTGTTTAAATGGTTATAGCTAGTCTTTAAACAGTCATACTACCCACCTTTATTTTATCGGTACAATTCAAGTTTTACGAAGGCTTTGGGAGTGGTCACCCGTTCGCATTCTTGTCGATCGGTACAATTCAAGTTTTACGAAGGCTTTGGGAGTGGTCACCCGTTCGCATTCTTGTCGACCGGTACAATTCAAGTTTTACGAAGGCTTTGGGAGTGGTCACCCGTTCGCATTCTTGTCGATCGGTACAATTCAAGTTTTACGAAGGCTTTGGGAGTGGTCACCCGTTCGCATTCTTGTCGATCGGTACAATTCAAGTTTTACGAAGGCTTTGGGAGTGGTCACCCGTTCGCATTCTTGTCGATCGGTACAATTCAAGTTTTACGAAGGCTTTGGGAGTGGTCACCCGTTCGCATTCTTGTCTCTCTAAAAGCCGTAAGACTAGGCGCTGGCGGAATGACAAGCAGGTACAGAGAAACTTTGATATTTTCAAACAGGAACTCCTCGGGGATATATGAAATACTCGTCCATAAGCACAGACATTCGCACATGATATCGGCTTTACTAGCTCCATTATTCCTCATCTGTGGTCTGCTTAACAAAAGAATATTATCACTTACGTCCCAAAGTATTGGATTTTGGTCCACTTCCGAGGAAGATAGGTCTACCGAGAAGGACGGCGTTACTGATTTGTGATCTTCTCATTTCCTCAACCGATTTTGCCTTTGTCAGTTGGTACATGTACATCTCGCATTCAGAAGCATCCTCGCGAGCCAGTGTATCGATCGATCTGTTAGGATACACTGGATTGGTTAGTAACCCACGCGAGTCCTGGATTTAAATAGATCAAGGGGTTTCCTCTAAATCAACCCAATAAGTGAACGCGTTAAGCTAGTTGATTAGGCCAATCCCATCAAAGGTATGAGATTTGACAGGTTTGAATTTCAAACAGGTTTGCTGTCAAGATGAAATCGACATCAGGAGTCAAAGCAAAAACCGTAGTCTTGGCATCTTAGCTTGCTAAGGGCATTTTACGTTTCACTTAATACTACCCTTAGCTCATTGACTTCATTCTCCGTGTATTTCGATCGACGTCAGCTTGCCCAAGCATCAAGACACCTGTTCACTCCATTTAAGCTATCCAGTGAAATTATCCGTACTCAAATATTTTGACCTGGGAATCTCAGACATGAGACATGTAAATTTCGCTTGAGCGTTCGAGGCGCAAGACTGTGGGATTCTACGCGAGACCAAACCGAAGTTGTGCGAGTCAGCTATTTTATTTCTCACTATAATGGAGCATGCTTCTTTGTTTTTCTTAGGGAAAATCATATTACAGACAACCTAACATATTTGATAAAAATTAAATCGGCGTCAGATCTCATGAAAATTATATGCTTTTTATTTTGTGTTGTGTTGAGTTAAACGACGCTTTTGCGTGTAGGAATGGCTGGAAATTTCAACTCTCGTCACTGTGTTCGTCTTCGGGAAGGATCGGTTTGTTCGCCAGAGAAGTGCTTCAAATGCAAATCTAGACAAAGTTTCGAATGAAAATAAAGATACAAGAGGGGCCCTTTCATCCAATACTGAGCCCAAGCACCAAGTCTACACCCAAAACAGTGAGCCCACCTTTGGGCACACTCTTAAAACGCTAATGTTACATTTAACATCTAAAGTGTTGGGGAGGGAAAGCATTTAGAAAGTGTTGTATTTATCACATAAAAGTGTTAAATGCAACATTTAAGCTGTTGTATCCAACACTTAAACGTGGTGAATGCAACACTTAAAAGTGGCGAATACAACACTTTCTAAGTGCTTTCCCCCCTCCAAAACTTTAAATGTTAAATCTAACTTTAGCGTTTTAAGAGTGTACTATGGACAAAATCATTTAGAAATAAACCTGTGAGTCTTTGTACGCATGTATTCATTCTTCAACAATATCATTTTGGGCATGTAGGTCAAGGACGTTCATTTTACTCTCAACGTCATGCATTGTGGAAAGGAGCCAACACTATTATCCAGGGTACTTACAGCATAATATAGTGTGAGAGAGAATGAAATTTTATGTCGCGTTCACAGCACAGTACAGCTTGTTACTGAGTTGTGAGCCTCGTTTTGGAAAACACGATTTTTGAATGTCACTGTTGGTAGTGCTTACACGCCAGTGTTTAGTGATGTTTTGGACTCTCGATCGGAAACGCAGAGATAAGTGTGATTAAAGAGAAATCCGCTAACCGTTAGAAAGTTGAAGAACAGAAGAACAGCCATCTGCTCAGATACGAGTCATTAATCCTAATAACCATACCCACATCTTATATCCCCATTGGCCTCCCTAATTTCATGCTCACGTTACTGCTATCGATTTTGGCTCGAGGGTATGGTGCAACAACAGCCTCAAACAAAACGACCACCTTCACCGAAGCGATAGTACAGGAAAAGTAGAGATCGATAACACACGAAATAGTGTTATTTCGTACAATTCTCGTAAATGAACTAGGCAAGAAAACAGCCCAACCACAACATACAAGATTTTTTTTTGATAGATGTTTCAGCATCCAGGTTTCTTACGGAGCCATGGTTTAATTAAGTACAGCTGGAAGCTGACGTGGGTTATTAAATCAATGAATACAGATATAGCATGGCAGCATGGCCAGGCTGACGGTGTATACATAGAAACTGGAGGATGCCGAAGCAGCTTGGTCTGCTCACAAAGCTTAAATAAAAGATAATATAAATCATTCTAAAGTTGGACGCAGCCAGAGTATAAATCATCTTCACATTGTAAGTTAAATACTACACCTACGTTCCGTCAACGTGTAGTGTTCGGCTTGGTTATGCGAAGATGAGTATAAATACGTTTCCCGTTTGACCTTCAGTCATCATTCAGCCAACAAGAGTGAAATACATTACAAAAGAACTGTAAAGAATTATAAAGTAATTTAGGAAACAATTAGATCTTGAAATTGAGATCATTACATCGGCGTCGTCTTCGTCCAATTGATAAGGGTTTGTCTCATATAATAATATTTTAAGGTTAATAAGGGGGTTGCAGACAATTTGAAAATAAAATGTCATTTTCATATATTTCGAGTTCAGCATTCAAAATAAAAGGTAAATTTTAAATTAAGGGGTCACCAGGGTTAGTTTTGCTCAACCTAGGACTTTATATGGTCTACAATAATGGTTTTACCCTACTCTAAGATATAGGATTAGATGGGAATGTTATGGAAAACGCCTTTATTTTCATGAAAAATGTAATAAAAATGACGGGTCACCAGGCTTCTCTTCAAGACAGTATGATGGCAAACATGGAAAACCATTATCATGAGGCCAAATTACCAAATTACCCTGATTTTGATAAGTCAGTTTGTCAGCGTTACTTCTTTGAGGTCGTATTGCCTCCAAATTTGGAAAACACATTATAGAATTCAAAAATCAATTCACAAATGTTCTCTTGTAAGCTTGTTTTTAGCTTGTACTTTCAATTTCTATTAAATTTCCATTAATTATCGCATTTGCGTACACTTCGCCATCCATAAGATGGCTTGCGAATCGTGTGTCTCCATTATCGCGGAGCGATATCCGGTATTTTACCGGATTTTGTTCGGCCTCCATCCGGCGGAGAACAGACTCGAGAAATCTGATAAATTACAGGTTTTCATATCACTTCTGAGACAGATATTGCATGGACTTACAAAATATATAGGTATGTATAACTTTCGTATCATCCAAGAGGTGTGGTTGACCTGAAATTTTGAACAAGTAGTTCATCACATGACTCGAAAATGGCGAGTTACGTTGGGGTTACGTCGGTGGACTTTAGCTGATTGGCTGACGATGTCACGTGGTATTTATTTTATTTGCAGTTGACGAAAGTGGGCTGAAAATGGATACACACGATCCCAGGGTCAGTCTTACCGCGTATAGATGACCGAGATGGTTACAGGTTGTAATTATCGCTGTTTTGGTATATGCGCAAAAAGATGCGCAGTAGACGCAAAATAGGATTTGTAAGGCACCTTCTTAAACAAGGAATAAGTTAATATTCCCCATATCACACTGAAGAGTGTGCAGTGAAAATATGATCGGAAATATGTCGTGCCGATGATCGATAATAAATGTACACTGTCATAGTATTGCAGTATAAAATTGGTCATTGTGGATGGTTCTGGAACAGTGGAGCTGAGGTAGACTTGTTTACCTTCTGTTCTGTGATTATAATCATAGAATTCTCTCGAAGCTGTCGTGACCGATTTATCGCCAGTAAATTGAAATGGCCGAATTACGAGGAGACCCGTATTATGATGGTAATTGGGTCACAGCGCCATCTACACGTCTACACAGCGCCATCTGCACATCTAAACGCTTGTATACATTTTCGAGCTTTCTAGAAGCTGTTGTGATCTTATCTGGGTTGGAATCATACGTCATTGCTGTATCGATGGAAGTTTCTTGATTTGATAGAATAATCTCGAATGCACGATAGAGTATAAATAGCTCGACGTTTAGTGATCAGGGAGATTCAAACGGCTTTTATGTGGGTGCATTAGATTGTGCTACTGGGCATTACCTTTGCCTGAGATTACTGACTGCTGGATTGTATATTCCTGTTGGATTACTCTTGTATGTTTGACCGCTGTATTATCTACGTGATCGAACTGACGGAAACTGGACAACAGCTGAGCGGTGTGGACTATAAAAACCCAGGAACGCGATTTCTGCGGGTCGGCACGGACTGCATAGAGATTTGCACTTTAATACGGGCTTTGAGAGATACACCGGTATAGCATTGAAC
>JAVTVY010015839.1:0-66911 GCA_036873755.1 Hanleya hanleyi
GGGTATAGCCAAACTCTCCGGGTCCACTATCCTGAATAGGGGACCTTTGGAAGGAAATGACGTCACTGATGATGGATCAAAGGTGGCCGTCAAGGTCAAGGGCGTCCCGTGCAATACTTTACCTGCAGGACGCCCGCCATCTTTGTTCCCCACCTTGGCCCCTAAATAAACAGAATCAGTGCATGGAGGAGGAGAAATAGTTACAACATTCGGTAGTTTACAAGGCGAAATTACTTCCGTATCGTGGGTTACGGACATATCAACAGAGGTAGACTCGTCCGGCTCATTCACAGTGGAGCGAGACGGAGCGGCGACCAAGCTCTCGGCCCTACTAAAGCCGGGCGGCGGCAGAATTTCTCCGGCATACGAACTGACAAGATACTGTTCGAATATATTGTCGGGCCATAGCTCACATTCCGCACATTTTAGGGTACTGATCACACCATATACCCCGACACGGCGGACATGCTATATGCGGGTCCGTCGTGGGTTTAGATTGTCCACAAACAACACAGAAGATGGACGCCATCTTTATTATGATTCAAACGTATAAATTCCGACGTATAGAATTCCAGGCAATTTGGTAATATTCCACTCTCTTCTCTAGGTAAATATCTCAGGGAATCTCCAAGGTAATCCGAAGTAATGAACTAGGAATTGTGTGGTACTCCAGATGTAGATCTTGAGATTTTTTTACAGAGCACTTAGAAACTACGTCTGACCGCTACGGTTGTAGAGGAAGGAAGGAAGTCACGTGGTCAGACAGATTGGGTTCTGGGTACTTGCGCATGGGCATTGGGCATTACAGGGACTATTTTTTTTTGGTTCTGTGGTAAGGTTTTACAATAGAGCAATCGCGTAGGAACACGATAGCAATAAGGTATGTGAAGGTAAGTTTTACAGCGCAAGAAATAAATATTTTCCTACACTGTTTGCAATGGTCTTTCATTAGATGGAAACTTTACTTGAGGCTTTACGATCAGTTTAATTTGTTTTATGTTTTTTTTTAACTGGTCAACATCCCAGCTACCCACATCAGAAAATTTAGGGTTGGTCACCAGACAAATTTTTGAGGTGAAAACTACCTAGTTAGTAGTCTTACCTGGTATAGTGACTGCATCATTCGAGGGGGAATCAGGTTATCTGCGAGTCCAGATAAAAATAGAACAGGAACTTTTATCTTCTTCATCCTTTCTTTAGAGGGATACTGAAAGGCAAAATTACATACTTAGATATGAGTCATCTAGGATATAATTAAAGTGATTGGTAATTCCATGGTATTGAGCTGTAGATGTTATAATGATTGATCAAATTGTTTTTGCAATGGCTCAGAAAGCATCTCGTTGGTGTCAAAGCCAACAAAAAATTGTGTTGTTACCAGCATGTTGTGAAATAAAAAGGATAAATTGGACATAACTTTTCACAAGATTATTGGTGCCTATAAACTGGTATAAAATCTACAATTTACAAAGATTTCTTGGTGTTCACTGTCCCTCTAAAAACTATCAAACTTGCATGTAATGTGCCACATCTCAATGATATTTATCTTACTAACTCTTTTGGTGATGTTATAAGACCAAATGTGTTGAGTTACAAGTGAATGAAGTCATCAGTCAGCATTGAAAAATAGTGAATACAGCGTTTTATAGAATTGGATCTCCATAACAAATGGGGCTACTAAATTCTCTGTTGTATTGTATCCCAGGTGTCATTAAATGTGTTCATTGCGAGAGTGGGAATCAGTTGGTGAGATACTCTTGATTTCCGTGTTATCCCACACTGCATTTTAGCTAACCAGGAGTCTTGAAGTCTTTAACACCCCATATATGACCGTAAAATCTAGAAATTTAACATGTAAAAGATAGAAGAGAGTAACCGCTGTCGGAGGGAAAATCCTGTAGGATGAATTCGAGACTGACAGCATGAAAAGAGATAAGGCATCACATTGAAATAAACTGAGAAAATGACAGCTTCAAAACTTCGTATTTTTATAACTACAGACAAATTCACCATTTGTGACTTCTGCCTTCGTTAAGGTCGACGAGTAGGGTTCAGAACGGTGCGCATGCTCACCAGAAACAAGACTTCTTTTGGTCTATGCTGTAATGGTTGTATTTGAACACATTCCGCTTCAAGGCGACATTTCCATTTTAATGCTAGTGATATTATTATGTAAAGCCTAATGAAAATGTAAATCCCTCATGGATTTGAATTATTTGCCCTCAAAATATAGAGGGCTGGTTACGGGAAACGAACCATTAATTATCAGCGGCCTAATCCTTATAGCTGAAATACACAAAAATGACCAGGATCATAGAAAACAGATATTTATGAATTTCTATTTATAAAAGTGTAAAAATTCTGTCTGAAATAGCTATTTTTCTTTGAGATGGGGGTTTTGTCCGATTTTTCAATTTTGGGGGTTTTGTCCGTGGGTGTTTTGTCCTAGGGGGTTTTGTCCGCTGGGGGTTTTGTCCGGATCCCAAGCCTAATACCCTTCATCGACATCAAAATGACACTGATATCATATCCGACTGTTGCATAACTTCATAATAAAATGTTGTAGCAGAAATGTATCAAAATGTAGCAATGCATTATTGTAGGGTAATATTCACCAGTAATAGGAAAAGCACAGAAAGCACAGAGGATTTCACATGACGAAAATAAATTCTGTAATGATATGTTCTCTGTTGACTTGGAGAACACATCCATTGGGTTGCATTATATATTGATAGCAGAGTGACTGCTGCTACAGTTTCTTACCCAAATTTCTAATTTTCAGATTATTGGTCATTGTGATAAGTTTACTCACCTGGTTTTTATAGGCCCACCAGGGAATATACTTGATCGCTTTGACATTAAATATGGTCCGCCCAATTTCAGGCAAACTTGTAAATGTGTTCTCCAACATTAAGGCAAATAAACATCTGGCATAGTATGGTTGTGAGGCCAGGTAGATCGCCACAGCACCCCCTAGTGAGCGACCGAAAATGACCAGTTTGCTCTGATCAAGATCCTTCTGCCGCATGGCAAAATCCATGGCTGCCTCAGCATCTTTATACAGACCTGAAATAGGGAAATATTATTGGTTGTGAAAGACACATATGATGATATTATGAAATATTTTTTGATAATTCAATAACTTGTATTAATTTATAGCATTTGATGACCTCTAAATTTGGGGTCAAATACTGATGTGATCCACAACAAAATAATAAAATAATCTGAAAATTAGTCCTATAACAAAAATTTAAGCAAATCTGAGGACATATCCATCCTCTTATTCAATGTTGTGAACTACAGAAACAGCACACTCCAGAGATGGAACGGCTCACAGGCTAATTCAACATGTACCAGAATTTATAACTTCAATTAGCAAGTTCAGAAGTTTACAATAATAGCCTAGTGTAGCCAGACCACTATTAGCAATCACATTTAGTAATCAGAAGAAGAACAGTATATGACTTTGCCAATAATATCATGCTAAAAGATGTTGTAATCATGGTAATTCAGTGGTTAACACTTATGTCATGACGATTTCTCACCTGATTCCGATATAGAGCCTCCACTTTTTCCATACCCTCTGTATTCCACCAGTAAAACATTGAATCCACACAATGTGTACAGGCCATGGGCATTCATTAACCTTTAAATACGAACAAGTGCTATATACAAATGTATACTTGAACAGACATAATAATTAACGCAGAATGATTTGGATTTAACAAATATAATATATTGATCAGTTTGGTGTAAGAAAATTATGCAATAAACACAATATTAGGCAAATATCTGGGTCATCAGTTTAGGCATGTTAGGTGCCGATAGACTCACAGACTGATGGGTTTGCAATAAGGGAGGTAATTAGTCAAGGGAGATAATCAGTCAAACAGAGGGTATGATTTGCACTGCAGAGAGCTCATTTCTGGTCTTATTCTCTGTGTAGGTTTATCAATATACATTACTATGATTAGGTTCATATATCAAGTAATTTACCAAAACCTGAAAATATAGAACATACAAATATACAGCATGTACACACCTATGGCCAATATTGCCTGCGTTGCCATGGAAGTATATCACAGTTGGACAGTTATTGCAGATGGGTGGACTTTGCTTCATGAGTACAATATTGATGAGAATGCCATCCCTGGTGCGTACAAAATGGTTCTCATATGGCAGTTTGACCGTGCTGGGTAGATCCACATAGAGGCGTGAGTTAGGGGGCTGGTTTGGGTAATATAACAACATGTCCTGGGCATAATACAGCAGACCTGTAAAAGAGTTTTTAATAGCAGTATTACATTTTTACAGGTTAAGGTACCTGAAAATTTACCATGCTAATCAGGCTTATCCAGTACATATACCAGATTGGATTGAAACTTTTATCTTATCTTTGCTCACACTTCAAACTAGCCTTGGTATCACCTAGAAGCTTCAAATCCAAGGTGAAAACTTCATCTACAAACTAATCAGAACATACACACCGATTGTGTGTATTGCCACATCTCTCATTAGCAGGATTGACTTGTATAATATTAAGTGAATATTATTTAACGTCATTTTCAACACTAATTCAGTCATATCACGATGTTTGGTTCCTACATGTATTCCTTTTCACACCCGGAAACGACACGGTAGGGTCCTATTGCTTTCTAACACTCGGGAATTTTCACGGGTTGGGTCCTATTCTCTTTCACACCAAGGAATCCAAACAGGTGCCCCAATTAGTTGCCTCTTACGCCAAGCTCTCTGAGGGACTGAGGCCTATTCTTACCATGACCTAAAGAGTGCAGCTTCATTAGCTACGTCATTTCTCTATTACATGTAGCTACGTCATTTCTATATTATCATGATTAATGTGGAGGGGTGACCCGATATAGGTCAGCACAGCCAATGAATAACCTACTCTTTTTTATGACAAATTCCAAATTCTAATTGGATTCGAGGTAAAAGACATCCCATGCTAGTTTGAGGTACAAATTGTTTAAAAATGACTTGGTGTAAACGAAGATGATCAACTGCATGCTATTGAAGACAAATTAGATGAAGGATATAGTGTCTCTCAAAAAAATAATTACACAAGACCGATCATCAGGATTCCCACCATTCAAACATTACATACACACTGATTTCTTGCATTCTCAAAACTTGAATACTCGCAAATGGCATTTTAACATGAGAATTTTTTTATCTAAAATTCAAGGACCAGCAGAAAATTCATTGACAGAAAAGTACTAGCAATTCAAGGACTTTCCAGGTTTTTAAGCAACCGTGGGAATTCTGGATACGGCAAACTTGGGATGCCTTAATTGTGTGCTTACCGATTACGGCAAACCAAAAGAGCAGGAAAGTCACCAGGCCCCCATAAAACCAACAGGTCAGCAGCAACAACAACAAGGCACTGGTACAGAGTCTCCAGAATCTGACGATGAGGAGCAGAGTTATTTTGCTGATCAGCTCTATTGTCTTGAAGCCAGTTGTCCTGGGGTTGAAAGCCCCTTTCTCACTTGAGTCCATATCCACAATGGAATCCGTACCCCTGGAACAGTTTGTAGCATCAACAGAATTTACGACAAGGTCATGTTGGCCATTAACATGTTGTGGAATGTCGACCATACTAGAGTATGCATGAAGGGATCAACAGACAACTTTCATCCATGTTCTATTCATCCTCGCAACAGAAGGTGATCAATATTGCAGATCTGGAAAATAAAAGTGAAATATTTAACAACTTAGTCGAAATGGGCTTGAAAACAACAAGTTTCCCACATCCTCACTGATGTGGTAGTTTTACAATTTCTACTGTTTCCAGTACAAAGGATAACCTAAAAAGGGGATTATAAAACTACAGCATCGCGCAGAATACATGCAAGGACTCGGTGAAAGTCCGTTTGATAGTTTTGGCAGGGAAAACACATGACAAAAATATACAGACTGAAATTATATGAGTGACTGAAAATATACGAATGACTGAAAATGACTGAATCCCCAAAATAATGTCTTTATTAAAAAAAATAAATAAAAAATAACTCAATCTTAGACCCAACCTGTTCACTGGCTGATAAGGCATTAGTTATTCAGGTTTCCCCCCGGGTGTATGGAAAGTTATGACCCTTCCTGAAAGTCATACAAGGGGGTACATTTGCTCCAAAAATAAAAGTTGATATCCAAACGAAAGCAGATCCAAATGGATTGTGTTGTGGCACTTTTCTCATGGTGGTGCAGTAGCAAAATACAGACAGGTTTCATAACCGAAATGACCTGTTGGATTTGTCCATTGTACTGTTGGTTCAAAATGATAGACCTATTTCAGTATTTTAACTAGGATAAAAAGGCTTGAGGAACAAATTCGTTAATGTTTTCCCCCGGGTGTATGGAAAGTTACGACCCTTCCTGAAACTCATACACCTTTTAATATATAGTTAAAATACTGAAACAGGTCTATCATTTAGAACCAATAGTACAACGGACAAATACAACGGGTCATTTCGGTTATGAAACCTGTCCGTATTTTGCTACTGCACCACTGTAAGAAACGCGCTACAACACAATCCAGTTGGATCTGCTTTCGTTTGGAAATCGACTTTTATTTTTGGAGCAAATGTCACCTTTTGGTGAGTCATGTGTCGGAAACTTCAGTGAAACTAATGCACTATGACTTTATTCCATTTTGATGAGTAAGCGAAAGGTATTCCATAAATATTGAGATATGGTCAGCTGAACTTCCGAAGCGAGAGCGTTGTTTCCATGCAATCACACTTTTTTTTCATATACCACGAGTAGCATGTCATCACTCGGGGTATGGGTTTATATGATCCGACCTTTTAAGCAATCACAATCCCAATATTACATACAAATTTGCTTGTGGGGTAATAATCTATGATATCTCAATAAACAAGATTTCGCTCTCTAATATTGAGGCAGACACTCTGATGTTAGCCCAGTGCAGCCCAATTGCTCGAGAATGATGACGTCATGAATCTGGATTATCTAATTATGCAAGTCTATAATTTTTTTCTCTTTGTTACTTGACTACCGGTGCTAGATTTCTTATAACTCAGATCAGGATCGAGAAGAAACAAGCAAATTACTACAGTACTACTACTATGCAGAAACAGAAATATTGAACATTAAAGAGTGAGTTTCAATGCACCCCAAATCATAGAAGCAAGGACGTGAACGGCAACGACTTGGCTGCAACAAAAAAAAAATAAAAAAAATAAACAATAAAAACAATAACATAACCATGTTTCTCCTGTTTATAATGTACATATTATTTCTACCTACATGTACCTTACCACTGTATATATATATGTCTTTTCAAGTTTTGTTTGTTTGTTTTTTTTCTGCTCTACTCTGTATCAACGGACAACATGTATTGATCGATCGAACACACGCACGCCATCATGTTATAACAAAACAGACCACTCAACAGATATGGTAATACTCGATGAAATAACGGGTGCCGGTCTATAGGGCATTGGATTGTGGGATATTATAAGTGAATAGGCACAATGAGGGGAAATACTGGGATATTTCATTGAAGGAAAATAATGGGAACTACCGGTGTTAAGAGCTTGGATGAATAGGCATGAGGGGGAATACTGGGATACCGGGGTATTTGATAGAGGAAAATAAGGGGAATACTAGGCGAAATTATCATGATTATCAGGCATTGGATTATATGTTCTTGTGTGAATAGTCAAAATGAGGGGAAATATTGGGATATTTAATTGTGGCAAACTAGGGGAAATACTGTGAGTGAGTGAGTTGGGGTTTGGCTTCGCGTTCAGCGTTGTTTCGGTCATATAGCGACGACATAACTAACTATGATGGATGAAAAACTGGTCTATATAGCATTGTCTTATATGATCTGGGTAAATAAGCACAAGGGAAAATACTGGGATATTGGATTGAGGAAAATAAGAGGGAATACTGGGTGAAATTAGTATGGCATTGGATGACCTTCAGTGAATAGGCTCAATGAGCGGATATATATTGGGATATTTCATTGAGGAAAATAAAGGGAAATACTGGTGGAATAACTGGTGTATATTATGAATATGTGTGAAAATACCGGGGTATAAGTTATAGATGATTAAGGGAAATAGAGGACAGAATGGGTGACTCTGCCAATGTTAGATGATATGGATACAGAAATAAGAATATATCAAGGGGAACAGATATTTATTATCAGTGGCTATGCGTCACTGGTATGAGGGAGCATGTGTAGGGCGGTGTGGGGGAACGGGTTGCACGGCATACTCTGAGGCACAGTAAAGGGAAAATAGTGGGATATGGCATTGAGGAAAATGAGAAATACAGGGTGATATTTACATGGCACTGGATTTATGATCTCGGGAAATAGGGAAAAAGACGGGAAATATTGGGGTATTTTATTGGGGAAAATGAAGAGAAATGGGTGAAATAATTGGTGAATATATAGAGATGATTAAGAGAAATAGAGGTAAGACTGGGAACCTGATCAAGGTTAGATGATACGGATACAGATGTAAAGAAGATATGATGGGGAATTACCGATCGCTATGCGTCATTGGTATGAGGGAGCATGTGTAGGGTGGTGTGGGGGAACGCGTTGCACGGTATACTCTGTATAAGGGAAAAATAGTGGGATATTGCATTGAGGAAATGAGAAATACTGGGTGAAATTTCCATGGCACTGGATTTATGATTTCGGGAAATAGGCAAAATGACGGAGACGGAGAACAATAGGATACTTCAAAATGTAGGACACAAGGACGAGGATTACTAGGGTGTTGGGGGCAGAAACAATTATTAAGGAAAGTGGGTTGGAAAGAAATTCGATGGGTGATATATTAAATGTTGAGTGAATGGGGAGGATGAGTGGCTATTGGGAGATTTAATTATGAGTGTCCATGGTGATAATTAATCAAAGTTGCCACTAAGAATCGGTCCGAGAAGAGGGAATGAGGGGGCTTGACAGATGAAAATATTATGTGATTAAACGGGAGTAACAACAAACAAACAACAATGTTGTTGTTGTTGTTAACAACAAGAAGAACAACAGCAGGATGGTTATTTTCAGCCAAATATTTTGAGTATATTGAGTCAACGTTGAATCTTACGTAATCCAGTGGTGTGTCGGACAACTGCAGATCAGTCTTTTCTTGAAATCGCTAAACTGCTAAATTATGTCAGTAGCAAATTATACCAGTACGAGAAGTTCGTCTTGGGTTTGACAACTCACCATGAATGGAGTGGGCGCCGCCATTTTCCCCAAGGCTGAGTAGAAAATACTAACCTAATTCACGTACGAAAAAGGCTGATTACGGATTAAATCGTCCTCTTGGTCTATTTCGACCTTATTATTTCTCTCGATTTACACAATAGACACACAGAAAAAGGCATGCAATCTACACCTCGCTGGTGATCAAATGAATAGTCATAACAGGCACGCGGAAGCAATTGATGATTGGAAGAGCCACTAGGGGTCTTACATGGCCGGAGACGCGTTCTAGCGTATTTCACAGCGTATGTGAAATGTCTAGCGTATGTCTAGCGTATTCGGACACACAACAAATCATTAGCATCCACATGTAGATGTGTAATTAAAAATGTTCCGAAATATCTCAGTGTGACAGAGCTGGAGAATTCCATATCCAAACAACTTCAACTTTCTGGAGGTTTATCTGTTCGAAGACTACATTATAGAGATAGTCACAGACCATTGCCAGTTATAGTGGTAGACTGTGCCTCCCAGCAGGATTTGGCAGCTATCCTCGCTAGTTCACCAGTCCTGGGAAAGTCAGTAGGCAAAGTTGAAGCATATGTCACAAAAAGAACCCTCCCTACGAGATGCTTTAATTGTCCAAATTTCGGACACATAGCAGCTAACTGTGATCTAGAGCACAGATGTGAAAACTGTGGGACTGATCACAACGGCAAGTGTGAGCGTCCACCTAAATGTGCAAATTGTGAAGGGGCGCATGCCGCATTCAGCAAGGCATGCCAGTTCTACAGGACCTTGAGCCACAAACTCTCCTCTAGAGACTGGTATTAGGTACTACTGTACGTTCACGCTTAGCCTCAGATAAACACATAGATTAGTTAAACACATAGATTAGTTAAATGTCTGCAAATAAGCTTAGAAAAGGAAAAATGTTCTAGGTCTCTAGCTGTCAGGTTTTAGTTTTCTCATCTATGTTATATTATTCTTAGGAAATATTCATCATGAAGGTAGGACAGGCAAATATCCGGTCACTTAATACGTCATTTCCTTTAATGGAACAGGTAGTCAAAAAACAAAGTATCGATGTGTTATGTCTCACTGAAATTTGGCAACCGAACTGGAACCTTAGTAGCTCTCTGAAGTACTGGAATGTGAACAAATGGACGCGACCATATAGGCAAGGCGGGGGAAGTGCCATCTTGGTCCGTAAGGATTTCAAGAGTGTCAAACGCACACTTAGAGGGGATCTTGAGCCGGTATGGACCAACGTCTACACGAATGGGCATTCCTACCTCATTGGATCAGTTTACATTCCACCGGAGGACATTAGTACTATGGCAGCCTTTTCGACACAATTAGATAGAGTTAGTAGGGAGCCTCACACTCTCATCATTACAGGAGATTTTAATGCCAAGCACCCCTACTGGTTTAACAAGAAAGTTAACCTTCTCGGACCATTACTCCTGGACATTTTGCACAAACACAATCTACATATAGTCAACAATAGCAGATCAACAAGGGACAGCTCCATAATAGACCTTACCATGGTACAGGGAGGAATAGGTAGTGATATTTCGGAATGGGCGGTCAGAGAAGAGGTCTTTTTGGCTACAGACCATAGACTGATAACTTTCAGGATTGGTCATCGACAATCAAATTTCCGGGAAAGCAAGTGGGATTTTCGGAATACAGACTGGGCTAATTGGGAAACCGAGACAAACATCGTCTTCAGCGAATGGCTCTCGGCTCTATCTGACACAGAGAAAGATGTAGAGACGGTGTATACTGAATTTCGCCATACCCTGTTGGAACTAGCTGATAAGAACATTAAGCGCAAAACTGTATGTCCACACAGCAAAAGCTGGTGGAATGCAGATGTAGGCGCCAAAGCAAACAATCTTAGAGCCAGGAAGAAAAGATTCAGGTATAGGAATGACCCACACAATTATGGACTGGTACAGAAAGCCAAACAAGAGTTTAAAGAAGCAGTAGACAAGGCGATAGAGGAACACTGGAAAAGCCTCATTGACCAACTCAACTCAGGGGATCCACAGAAATTTTGGCCAGTTGTCAACAAAACTATCAATCCAAAAGTTAAGAACATAATACAGCCAATCGAACGGGCTGATGGATCTCTGGCAGCTGAAGATACAGACATCCTACAAGAGATGGTAGGGGTTTATGGCTCAGAGAACTTAGACGTTCAGAACAATACCATCTGGTATAGCACCATAGAAGAACTAGGTGCTTGGCTGGTCCAAGAAGAATCCAAGGATTTAGATAAGATGGATGCCCCTGCTCAGCTGTCATCTGAGAACACTGACCTTACTCTTGAAGAAGTTCAGCTAGCGATAGAAGCTACCCCCTTGCACTCCTCACCTAGTCCCGAGGAGAAGATTTTCTCAATTATGATAAAGAAAGGGGGATAGAGTTAGCACTAACCCTGACCAAAATATTGCAGCTATTTTGGAGCTCGGGAAAGTTACCCATTGCCTTTAAACAGGACCCCAAGGTCCTGCTCCCAAAGCCTGGGAAAGACAACTACCATTCTGTTAAGGCATATAGACCTATCACCCTGGAGAGTGTCTTGGGTAAGATCATGGAGAGGGTGGTTCAGAGACGCCTCATCTGGAGATTGGAGTGCGATGGCTCTCTTCCAGACACTAACGAGTCATATAGAAAGTTTAGATCAAGCACACATGCACTCATTCGCCTGGTCCAAAAAATATATGAGGCTTGGAATAGGGGAGAATATGCCATTCTGGTGATTATGGATTTTGACAGCTGCTTTGAGCGTGTTTGGAGAGCGGGGTTGATATGCAAGCTGTATAACATGGGTATAAGAGGCCGGTTACTGTGTTATATCTCAGAATTTCTTAGCGAACGACAGTCCAAGTTCACTGTCAATGAGGCATCCACTGGATGGCTTCCGTCCAAACTGGGTATCCCACAGGGGTCTGTGCTCTCTCCCACTCTGTGCAATGTGTACACTTCAGATGCTACGAAAGGACTTAGTCCCTCGTCTGACCACACAGAGTATGCAGATGATAACACCATCCTGAGAAGTGGCCCTAACTTAGATATTCTGGTAGATGAGGTAAACAGGGAGATAGACACAGTAGGCAAAACTTGGTGTAGTGACTGGAACATGGTCATGTCAGCGAACAAAACCTGCGGGTTATTGTTCGCTCCACCAAACATGGTAAGGAAAGAAGTCACCTTAGTCCTGAAAGGGGGAAAAATTAACATGGTACGCTCTAAAAAACTTCTTGGTGTTGTATTGGATGGCCAACTCAAATTCACTGAGCATTCCAATGCCAGGCAGTCAGCAGCTTTTGGTGCCCTTAGATCCTTATCTGACTTTGCTCGAGCTAAATCTAGATTTTCAACCCCTAACTTCGTTAATCTGTACAAAACATTGGTCTTGCCCCGTTTAGAGTATGGTATTGCTGTGGTGGCAGCTTCAGGTAAGGAAGCATGTGGAGACTTTGAGAAGGTGCACAGACTAGCTCTTCTAAAAGCGACTGGATGTCTCAATTCCACATCCACAGAAACACTGGAAGTCCTGACTAATTGTACACCAGTTGACATTCACCTCAGGCTGAGACAAGCAGAAGAAATGACGAGAATTCTCGCACGTAATGGCACTGACCCCATAGTGCAAGAGCTGCAGTCGCACATTGACAGGGCCCAAAGGGAAAGATATCCATCTCTTTTCTCTGCTTTGCTCTGCAGGTTGAGAGAGTTTGGTGTGTCCCCAGAAGGGGTGGGGGAAAACTATCAGTATAGGGATAACGGGTTAGAGTTATTCAGGGAGTGCTCAGTCAGTCAGGAGTTCAGCAACAGCAAAGTAGACCAGGAGCACATTGTTAGGCAGAAATTAAAACTGTTGGAGAATGATGGGGTAGTCATTTTCACAGATGGGTCAGCACTAGGCAACCCAGGCCCAGTAGGGGCATCAGCCATTGTATTCCTCAAGGGTCTCAAATCTGCTCCCATATGTCTCAAGAAAGCCGTTGCCAAGGTGGGCAATAATTATGTTGGGGAGGTGGTAGGTATCCGACTAGGTCTAGAATATGTAGCAGGCACTACCGCGGAGGCAGATGTAAACATCTTTACAGACTGCCAGTCTGCTATTGTGTCTAGCTTTTCTTCAGACATTCCAGGCAACAGAGCAGAGGATATTAGTGCTATCAGAGCATCAGCTAGAACCATTTTGAGACGCGGAGCAAGAGTCCGATGCCACTGGTGCCCAGGTCACCGTGGTATAAGAGGCAACGAGATTGCTGATGAGTATGCTAAAACTGCAGCAGTAGAGGCTCAGTCTATGCAATCAGAATTCGCAAATGATAAATCCTCAGTGTTTCGACACATGAGGAAGAAGGCGGTAGTTAAATGGCAACGGCGGTTGGAAAACTCCACAAAGGTAAGCTGTGTACAGGCTGTGATCAAGAAGACCAACACCAGAAAGTTTTTCCATAAACACAGAGGAAGAGAACAAAGTTACCTGAACCAGATCCTCAGTGGTCATACCAAACTGAAACATCATCAGGTGAAGCTGAACACCAACCTAACGTCAGCAGACTGCAGTGTCTGCAATGTGCCTGAGACAGTACATCATTATGTCTTCCAGTGCTCGAGATTTGAGGAAGAACGTGCTTCCCTGATGGACATAGTGAATCAGACTCTGTGTCTTTCCAACAGGGAGAAAGGATCTATTGTGGGGGAGATCAACCTACAGGTGCTAAGTGGGCACAGTGAGGTCCTCTCAAGGGAGCACAATTCTAAGATAATGGGAGCATTCTGTGACTACCTGGGAAAGACCTACCCTCCCTAGAACATGTATTTAAATTAGTCGCATCAGCTATGCCACCCGTACAAGGATTGTAAATAACATTACCATGTTTCTCCAGTTTATAATGTACATAGTATTTCTATCTACCTTACCACTGTATATTGTATGTCTCTTTTCTTTTTTTTTCTTTTTTTTTCTTTTTGTTTTTGTTTTGTTGCCCTACTCAGCATCAATGAGTCTGACAACACGTATTGATCGATCGAACACCGCCCGCCGTCTACTTTCTCAAGCATTAGAGAACAAACAGCATTTTGGGAATATAGCACCATGTGATTTTTTCTTGTAGCATCAGTGAAAAATACCCATCGAGTTAAGAGTGGATTTACAGATAAACAACAACAACAACAACAAATTTCACAGCAATAAAACAAGAAATCTTCGCCTGTGTAAACTCTACTTGTTTTGCCTGTTTTGTTATTTCCTACAACATTTTTTTTTCAAATATTCGCCGTCAAGCAAATGGTGATGTTCGGAAGTATAAATAATTTAAATATTAAATGCGCTTTCAGTCGAAATACAAAAGTCTATTCCGTCATTCAATATTCAGCCGTCGTCCATTAAATAATTTCCGCGTCCATAATCGAAAGACCTGATTCATACAACAGCATTAGCACCAAATTCAAGAAAAAACTAGAGCTATGGATAGCTATAATGGGTTCAAAGCTCGAACCAGGCTCTTATTTCACGGGCATTATTCGAACACTGCAAGCCGAAGATGGCGGCCAAACTACAGGGCCCAGAGAGCATTTTGATTGGCCGATGGCGGCCATTTTGTTTTACGTAGCAACTTTTCAATAAGATCGTTGAGAGACCCTGATCCATTGATTATCCCAGAGAGCATTTTGATTGGCCGATGGCGGCCATTTTGTTTTACGTAGCAACTTTTCAATAAGATCGTTGAGAGACCCTGATCCATTGATTATGTGTACCAAGTTTCACAACGATCGGTGCAGCGGTTTCAGAGGAGAAGACCCTTGAATGTTTTAAGCTAAATCCAAGATGGCCGCCAAACTCTTCTGCCAATCAAAAGTATTTGCTTTCAGTGCAACAGATCATGGCCTTCTCGATATGTCGCAGCAACCTAGAAACCCGTATCTATCAAGGTTCAAGAGAATAAGCCGTTGCAAAATTGGTAAAGTTTTCCACAAAATTCAAGATGGCGGCCAAACCACGTGACCTAGGAGTAATATTTTTGCATATTCATGATCGCCATGTCATATAACATATATTTCATAACTTTTCCCGTCAAAATCTATTACTTGAAAATCCGAGCATTTTGATTGGCCGATGGCGGCCATCTTTTTTAACCGATGAACTTTATGAGTCACAATAAGGGAGAACTCTGTCCATTGATCATGTGTACCAAGTTTCATAACGATCGGAGCAGCGGTTTCAGAAGAGAAGATCAGTGAAGGTTTGGAGCTAAATCCAATATGGCCGCCAAACCATTCAGCCAATCGAAAATATTTGCTTTCAGTGCAACAGACCATGGCCTTCCCGAAATATCGCAGCGACCTAGAAATCCGTATCTATCAGGGTTCAAGAGAATAAGCCGTTGCAAAATTGGCAAAGTTTTTCACAGAATTCAAGATGGCGGCCAAACCACGTGACCTAGGAGCAAAATTTTTACATATTCGTGATGGCCATACCACAATGCATATATGTAGCCACTTTCCCCGTCCAGATCCGTTATTTGAAAAACCGACAATTTTGATTGGTCAATGGCGGCCATTTTGTTTTACACAGCAAATTTTCAAATCGTAATTTGAGAGCCGCAGATCCATAGATCATGTGTACCAAGTTTGGCGTCAATCGACCCAGCGGTTCTAGAGAAGAAGATCTTGAAAGGTTTTAGGATAAATCCAAGATGGCCGCCAAACTGTTCAGCCAATCAAAAGTATTTGCTTTCAGTGCAACAGATCATGGCCATCTTGATATATCGCAGCAACCTAGAAACCCGTATCTATCAGGGTTCAAGAGAATAAGCCGTTGCAAAATTGGTAAAGTTTTCCACAAAATTCAAGATGGCGGCCAAACCACGTGACCGAGCACCACAATTTTTGTATTCGTGATCGCCATATCACAATGCATATATGTAGCCACTTTTCCCGTCCAAATCCGTCATTTGAAAATCGGACAATTTTGATTGGTCAATGGCGGCCATTTTGTTTCACGCAGCAAATTTTCAAAACATGATTTGAGATTACAAGCGTCTAGTCCGTCATTCATAATCCAGCCGTCGTCCATTAGAGAATATCCGCGTCCATAATCCAAAGACCTATTCCATTTCCATATAACAGTATTAGCACCAAATTCAAAAAGACAAATGTATACATAAACATAGGCTTGTTTCCTGCAAGAGAGAAGCGGTCAACAGTTTTCAATGATGCCGGCAAGACATCATGATGTTCCAAAATATCAAATCCGTATCGCTGATCAGTATTTTTAATCCATAATATTCGTTATAGAGTCGTCATCTAAAAATGATGTACCTCAGTCACGCTTTGATTGTGACTGTTCATATGAGTACCATGAGGATCTTGAAGTACATGGGCTCATACGGCCCCTAGCCCCGGGTTAAGCGGAATTAGACACATGTTACGAAACGTAGCCCCATAGATCTTGCACGCTACGTTCGTATTTTGCTATCAGCATGCGATATGTATCGCCAAATTTGAGAAACTTTGAGTGGAGGCGCTTGGTAGAATAGCCCTGTTTTATAAGTTTCTGCAACAGTGTTTTGTGACGTTGATTAAAATCATCACATTTAACACAGGATCTAGCAAATGCTACTAAGCGAGATATGTATACGCCATATGCAGGTCCCACTGGAATATTACTATCCAGAAAGGGATAGTTTACGATGTCGAAATTGTAATCATCTCTTTGTCATAAAGTCGACGAGAGAGAATGCCCGCTTCATTTTTATAGAGATAGAGATCTAAATAAGATGTACCTGTAGGGCTATCTGTAGTTTCCTTCAAATCCAGTGAAGGTGGATATATATCCTTCACTGCGTCATTTATATAGCGATTATCCACAGCGAGAAGATCGTCTATATAGCGTTTGGTGAATGAGAAGGAACGGGCTTTGAATGGATCGGTTTTTGAAAGCGCCTGCATATAGTCATATTCATAAGAGAACAGATACAGGTCAGCCAACAGGGGTGCACAATTAGTACCCATTGGAATACCTATATGCTGCTGATATATTGTGTTGCCAAATTTCACATAGATATTTTTAATGAGAAATTCAAGCAACTCTATAAACAAAGAAACATCCCATGAATGATATCTCTTGTATGTAGTCGAGCTAAAGAATGCTTTATGGCTTCCGACATTAATATATCTACGATCACTTTTCTTGAACACAGATACTATTAATGAACTTAGACGGTCAATAAGGTCCTGATGAGGGATTGTAGTATAGAGAGTCGAGAAATCCCATGTGGATACATGTCTGTACGGTATGTGACCTTTAGCATCAAGTTCTTCCGTAAGACATTTTGAGTTTTTCAATATCCACATACATTCAACGCCAGAGTTCTTGAAAATAGTGGCGCAATACCTTTCCCAAAATGCTTTTACTTCCTGAAGGGCCCTCGTCAATAGGGTTGAAAGAAGCTTGGTGGTGCAGCTTCTAGAACCAGCTATAAATCTAGCTTTGTATGGTGATTTATGCATTTTGGGAGTCCAGTATATTTTTGGTATGTCGCTATGATTGGTTGGAAGACAAATACCTCTTTCCTTGAGAAACTTTTTGTGATTGTTAAATAAATCTTCCAGAGTAAATGCAGTTTGGGAGTAAGTAGACGTATTTGATGAAGATATGTCTACACTCAATTCTTTAACCAGCACCTGGTAATAGTAATATTTACATATGAATATTATATTATTCGGAGCTTTGTCTGCTGGGACTATGACGAATTTACTCTGGAGATTTGCTAGAACTTCTTGCGAATTGAGGTTTCTCAGTACTTGTTTTGCTAGGGGAAGAGAACTTCTGTCAATATGGCGGATTAATTTTGAGAGCCACAGATCCATAGATCATGTGTATTAAGATTCGAGTCAATCGACCCAGCGGTTCCAGAGAAGCAGATCTTTGATAAAATAAAAATTTGAGGGTAAATCCAAGATGGCCGCCATGTCGTTGGGAAAATAAAGAAGCTTTACCCCAGGTATATCCAGTAATAAAACATTTAATGCGGGAACATCGACCTAGCTGTGCTGGAAATGACGGCATTGCTTCATTTTACATCTAACCCACATACATTTCGTTGATACTTTTCACATAGTTATTTCTTAAATTATCGTATTCGTCTGCTATTTCATACTGTAGTGGGCCACCCAACAACACATGTAAAATATCCCAATCATCTAAAGCATGCAAATATACTCGGAAGTTCCAGAGTTATAGCCTGTACAAGATGTGTTCCATTTCTGACAAAATTCAAGATTGCGGCCAAACCGCGTGACGTATGAGCAACATTTCTGCATATTCGTGATAGCCATGACGCAATGCATATATGGAGTCACTTTCCACGTCAAAATCCCTTAATTGAAAATTCGACCATTTTGATTGGTCGATGGCGGCCATCTTTATTAACCGATGAACTTTATGAGTCATAAGAAGAGAGAACTCTGTCCATTGATCATGTGTACCAAGCTTCACAACGATCGGAGCAGCGGTTTCAGAAGCGAAGATCAATGAAGGTTTGGAGCTAAATCCAAGATGGCCGCCAAACCATTCAGCCAATCGAAAATATTTGCTTTCAGTGCAACAGACCATGGCCTTCCCGAAATATCGCAGCGACCTAGAAATCCGTATCTATCAGGGTTCAAGAGAATAAGCCGTTGCAAAATTGGCAAAGTTTTTCAAAGAATTCAAGATGGCGGCCAAACCACGTGACCTAGGAGCAAAATTTTTACATATTCGTGATGGCCATACCACAATGCATATATGTAGCCACTTTCCCCGTCCAGATCCGTTATTTGAAAAACCGACAATTTTGATTGGTCAATGGCGGCCATTTTGTTTTACACAGCAAATTTTCAAATCGTAATTTGAGAGCCGCAGATCCATAGATCATGTGTACCAAGTTTGGCGTCAATCGACCCAGCGGTTCTAGAGAAGAAGATCTTGAAAGGTTTTAGGATAAATCCAAGATGGCCGCCAAACCGTTCAGCCAATCGAAAATATTTGCTTTCAGTGCAACAGACCATGGCCTTCCCGACATATCGCAGTGACCTAGAAATCCGTATCTATCAGGGTTCAAGAGAATAAGCCGTTGCAAAATTGGCAAAGTTTTTCACAAAATTCAAGATGGCGGCCAAACCACGTGACCGAGCACCACAATTTTTGCATATTCGTGATCGCCATATCACAATGCATATATGTAGCCACTTTTTCCGTCCAAATCCGTCATTTGAAAATCGGACAATTTTGATTGGTCAATGGCGGCCATTTTGTTTCACGCAGCAAATTTTCAAAACATGATTTGAGAGCCACAGATCCATAGATCATGTGTATTAAGATTCGAGTCAATCGACCCAGCGGTTCCAGAGAAGAAGATCTTTGAAAAAAAAAAAATTTGAGGGTAAATCCAAGATGGCCGCCATGTCGTTGGGAAAATAAAGAAGCTTTACCCCAGGTGCAACACCTCTCTTGTCATGTTATCATGCCTCCAAGTTTCGACCGAATTGTTCCAGCCCTTTTCGAGTTATAGCGGGAACAAAATATGGCGGAATAATAGGAATAATAATCCGAACAAAAACAAAAGGCTTCAAGCCATTCTGGCTTTGAACCCTAACTAGAGCTATGGATAGCTATAATGGGTTCAAAGCTCGAACCAGGCTCTTATTTCACGGGCATCATTCGAACATTGCAAGCCGAAGATGGCGGCCAAACTACAGGGCCCAGATAGCATTTTGATTGGCCGATGGCGGCCATTTTGTTTTACGTAACAACTTTCCAATAAGACTGTTGAGAGACCCTGATCCATCGATTAGGTATATCAAATTTCACAACGATCGGTGCAGCGGTTTCAGAGGAGAAGACCCTTGAAGGTTTTAAGGTAAATCCAATATGGCCGCCAAACCGTTCAGCCAATCAAAAATATTTGCTTTCAGTACAACACACCATGGCCTTCTCGATATATCGTAGCAACCTAGAAACCCGTATCTATCAGGGTTCAAGAGAATAAGCCGTTGCAAAATTGGTCAAGTTTCTCACCAAATTCAAGATGGCGGCCAAACCACGTGACCTAGGAGTAATATTTTTGCATATTCATGATCGCCATGTCATATAACATATATTTCATAACTTTTCCCGTCAAAATCTATTACTTGAAAATCCGAGCATTTTGATTGGCCGATGGCGGCCATTTTGTTTTACGTAGCAACTTTTCAATAAGATCGTTGAGAGACCCTGATCCATCGATTATGTGTACCAAGTTTCACAACGATCGGTGCAGCGGTTCCAGAGGAGAAGACCCATGAATGTGTTAAGCTCAATCCAAGATGGCCGCCAAACTCTTCTGCCAATCAAAAGTATTTGCTTTCAGTGCAACAGATCATGGCCTTCTCGATATATCGCAGCAACCTAGAAATCCGTATCTATCAAGGTTCAAGAGAATAAGCCGTTGCAAAATTGGTAAGGTTTTTCACCAAATTCAAGATGGCGGCCAAACCACGTGACCTAGGAGTAAAAATTTTGCATGTTCATGATCGCCATGTCATATAACATATATTTCATAACTTTTGCCGTCAAAATCTATTACTTAAAATCCGAGCATTTTGATTGGCCGATGGCGGCCATTTTGTCTTACGTAGCAACTTTTCAATAAGACCGTTGAGAGACCCTAATCCATCGATTATGTGTACCAAGTTTCACAACGATCGGTGCAGCGGTTTCAGAGGAGAAGACCATTGAAGGTTTTAAGCTAAATCCAAGATGGCCGCCAAAGTGTTCAGCCAATCAAAAGTATTTGCTTTCAGTGCAACAGATCATGGCCATCTTGATATATCGCAGCAACCTAGAAACCCGTATCTATCAGGGTTCAAGATAATAAGCCGTTGCAAAATTGGTAAAGTTTTCCACAAAATTCAAGATGGCGGCCAAACCACGTGACCGAGCACCACAATTTTTGCATATTCGTGATCGCCATATCACAATGCATATATGTAGTCCCTTTTCCCGTCCAAATCCGTCATTTGAAAATCGGACAATTTTGATTGGTCAATGGCGGCCATTTTGTTTCACGCAGCAAATTTTCAAAACATAATTTGAGAGCCACAGATCCATAGATCATGTGTATTAAGATTCGAGTCAATCGACCCAGCGGTTCCAGAGAAGAAGATCTTTGAAAAAAAAAAATTGAGGGTAAATCCAAGATGGCCGCCATGTCGTTGGGAAAATAAAGAAGCTTTACCCCAGGTATATCCAGTAATAAAACATTTAATGCGGGAACATCGACCTAGCTGTGCTGGAAATGACGGCATTGCTTCATTTTACATCTAACCCACATACATTTCGTTGATACTTTTCACATAGTTATTTCTTAAATTATCGTATTCGTCTGCTATTTCATACTGTAGTGGGCCACCCAACAACACATGTAAAATATCCCAATCATCTAAAGCATGCAAATATACTCGGAAGTTCCAGAGTTATAGCCTGTACAAGATGTGTTCCATTTCTGACAAAATTCAAGATTGCGGCCAAACCGCGTGACGTATGAGCAACATTTCTGCATATTCGTGATAGCCATGACGCAATGCATATATAGAGTCACTTTCCACGTCAAAATCCGTTAATTGAAAATTTGACCATTTTGATTGGTCGATGGCGGCCATCTTTATTAACCGATGAACTTTATGAGTCATAAGAAGAGAGAACTCTGTCCATTGATCATGTGTACCAAGCTTCACAACGATCGGAGCAGCGGTTTCAGAAGCGAAGATCAATGAAGGTTTGGAGCTAAATCCAAGATGGCCGCCAAACCATTCAGCCAATCGAAAATATTTGCTTTCAGTGCAACAGACCATGGCCTTCCCGAAATATCGCAGCGACCTAGAAATCCGTATCTATCAGGGTTCAAGAGAATAAGCCGTTGCAAAATTGGCAAAGTTTTTCACAGAATTCGAGATGGCGGCCAAACCACGTGACCTAGGAGCAAAATTTTTACATATTCGTGATGGCCATACCACAATGCATATATGTAGCCACTTTCCCCGTCCAGATCCGTTATTTGAAAAACCGACAATTTTGATTGGTCAATGGCGGCCATTTTGTTTTACACAGCAAATTTTCAAATCGTGATTTGAGAGCTGCAGATCCATAGATCATGTGTACCAAGTTTGGCGTCAATCGACCCAGCGGTTCTAGAGAAGAAGATCTTGAAAGGTTTTAGGATAAATCCAAGATGGCCGCCAAACCGTTCAGCCAATCGAAAATATTTGCTTTCAGTGCAACAGACCATGGCCTTCCCGACATATCGTAGTGACCTAGAAATCCGTATCTATCAGGGTTCAAGAGAATAAGCCGTTGCAAAATTGACAAAGTTTTTCACAAAATTCAAGATGGCGGCCAAACCACGTGACCGAGCACCACAATTTTTGCATATTCGTGATCGCCATATCACAATGCATGTATGTAGCCACTTTTCCCGTCCAAATCCGTCATTTGAAAATCGGACAATTTTGATTGGTCAATGGCGGCCATTTTGTTTCACGCAGCAAATTTTCAAAACATGATTTGAGAGCCACAGATCCATAGATCATGTGTATTAAGATTCGAGTCAATCGACCCAGCGGTTCCAGAGAAGAAGATCTTTGAAAAAAAAAAAAATTGAGGGTAAATCCAAGATGGCCGCCATGTCGTTGGGAAAATAAAGAAGCTTTACCCCAGGTGCAACACCTCTCTTATCATGTTATCATGCCTCCAAGTTTCGACCGAATTGTTCCAGCCCTTTTCGAGTTATAGCGGGAACAAAATATGGCGGAATAATAGGAATAATAATCCGAACAAAAACAAAAGGCTTCAAGCCATTCTGGCTTTGAACCCTAAATATACATAGTATACATAAAAATGAAAGAGAGAGCGGTCAATAGTTTTCAATGATGCCGGGAAGACATCATGATGTTCCAAAGGTATCAAATCCGTATCGCTGATCACTATCCGTAATCCATATGATTTTCGTTGTAAAGTCGTTATCTAGTATGATGTATCTCAGTCACGATTTCATTAGTATCAGTTCATATGAATACCATCAGCATCTTAAAATACATGGGCTCATACGGACCCTGGCCCCGGGTTAAGCGGAATTAGACACAAGTTACAAAACGGAACGCTAAATCTTGCACGCTACGCTCGTATTTTGCTAAAAGCATGGGATATACATGTATCCCCAAAGGATATGTGACGACAATACAGGAATAACTCTCTTGTGTGTGATGGTAATCAAGCTGAATTTTGTTTTTTCAATCCAAAACCTGCCAAATCAGATTTTTCTGAAAGTATACATACTGAAATATCAGTCTCGGACTAATTGCGATGCTCCGTTGTATAAAACTTAGAGATATTATTGATCAAAATGTGCTCCTCGGCCTGATTTGGTATTTTTGTGGCATTTACAGTGAGGATTTTCTCTTATAGCAAAATTAAGACACCTCAAACCAAAATAATTTTGTCACACAATATATTAAGAAGTTTGTTTATTGGAAAGAACCATGAATTGTTTTGGTTTGAGGTGCCATATTTTTGCTACAGGAGAAAACCCTTCATGAAATGCGGTCGATACTTGGTGTAAGAACGCATTGTTGAGGCTTTCGTTGAGGCTTTTGTGCAGCTGAAAAGGGTCACGTCTAGACGCATTGTTGAGCTCAGACAGGCTATTGTAGGCTTTGTCTTGTGCGTTCTTACACCAAGTATAAACCTGAAATTCCCAAAAGTACCAAAATAAGCCCGGAAGCACATTTTGATCAATCATATCTCCTTCTTTATGCAACTGAACATCTCATTTTTTTTCGAAGGAGATAGTTCAGTGTGTAAACTTCAAGAAAAATCTTATATGGCAGGTTTTGGAGAGGAAAAAAACAGCTTTATTACCATCACACACAAAGGAGTTTTTCGTATGTAAACGCCACATATCCTTTGAGAAACCCTTAGTGGAGGCGCTTGATGGTATAGCCCTGTTTTATAAGATTCTGCAATAACGTTTTGTGCCGGTTCACTAAGCTTTGACCATGTCACTAACATACTTTTTCTACTTGTTAGGGAGCTCAACAAAGTTCACCTTATGAATGCGAATGAATGTGGGAAGTAAAATCTGCATTCAATACAGATATTTGTTTTTTTCACTTTGTCGTTCTTCCTTATTAGGGTTCAAAGCCAGAATGGCTTGAATTACAAGCGTCTAGTCCGTCATTCATAATCCAGCCGTCGTCCATTAGAGAATATCCGCGTCCATAATCCAAAGACCTATTCCATTTCCATATAACAGTATTAGCACCAAATTCAAAAAGACAAAGGTATACATAAACATAGGCTTGTTTCCTGCAAGAGAGAAGCGGTCAACAATTTTCAATGATGCCGGCAAGACATCATGATGTTCCAAAATATCAAATCCGTATCGCTGATCAGTATTCTTAATCCATAATATTCGTTATAGAGTCGTCATCTAAAAATGATGTACCTCAGTCACGCTTTGATTGTGACTGTTCATATGAGTACCATGAGGATCTTGAAGTACATGGGCATACGGCCCCTAGCCCCGGGTTAAGCGGAATTAGACACATGTTACGAAACGTAGCGCCATAGATCTTGCACGCTACGTTCGTATTATCTGTTCGGATTATTATTATTCCCATTATTTTCCGCCATATTTTGTGTCCGCTATAACTCGAAAAGGGCTGGAACAATTCGGCCGAAACTTGGAGGCATGATAACATGACAAGAGAGGTGTTGCACCTGGGGTAAAGCTTCTTTATTTTCCCAACGACATGGCGGCCATCTTGGATTTACTGGAATTTTAATTTTATTTTCAATCATCTTGTCCTCTAGAACTACCGGGCGGATCGGCACAAAACTTGGTAGGCATGATATATGGACAGGTCTGAGCAAACGATACTTAAAGAGAATTGGTTCCGTTGAAAAAGATGGCCGCCATGGACCAATCAAAATTGGTCAAATTTCAAGTTCTGAATTAAGTCTGGAAAAGTAACCAGATACATGCACGGCTACATGGGGATCAAGAATATGTAAAAACCAAGTATCTAGGTCACGTGGTTTGGCCGCCATCTTGAATTTTGTGGAAAACTTTACCAATTTTGCAACGGCTTATTATCTTGAACCCTGATAGATACGGGTTTCTAGCTTGCTGCGATATATCGAGATGGCCATGATCTGTTGCACTGAAAGCAAATACTTTTGATTGGCTGAAGAGTTTGGCGGCCATCTTGGATTTAGCTTAAAACCTTCAATGGTCTTCTCCTCTGAAACCGCTGCACCGATCGTTGTGAAACTTGGTACACATAATCGATGGATGAGGGTCTCTCAACGGTGCAAAAATTTTACTCCTAGGTCACGTGGTTTGGCCGCCATCTTGAATTTTGTGGAAAACTTTACCAATTTTGCAACGGCTTATTCTCTTGAACCTTGATAGATACGGATTTCTAGGTTGCTGCGATATATCGAGAAGGCCATGATCTGTTGCACTGAAAGCAAATACTTTTGATTGGCTGAAGGGTTTGGCGGCCATCTTGGATTAGCTTAAAACCTTCAATGGTCTTCTCCTCTGAAACCGCTGCACCGATCGTTGTGAAACTTGGTACACATAATCGATGGATCAGGGTCTCTCAACGGTCTTATTGAAAAGTTGCTACGTAAAACAAAATGGCCGCCATCGGCCAATCAAAATGCTCGGATTTTCAAGTAATAGATTTTGACGGGAAAAGTTATGAAATATATGTTATATGACATGGCGATCATGAACATGCAAAAATTTTACTCCTAGGTCACGTGGTTTGGCCGCCATCTTGAATTTTGTAAGAAAAAGAACACATCTTGTACAGGCTATAACTCTGGATCTATGTGAGGTACCGCCTTGCAGTTCATTGCATTGTATTGTTCACGAGCGGCTCTTTCGGAAAAATGCCAGCCGTTGCCATCTAGCTTCAATAGTTTCCTCGCAATTCTCAAATGTAACTCACCCAAATTTGCGAGTTGACGGATTGTTCTTCAGTGGTAACTATGTGGGTTAGATGTAAAAGGAAGCAATGACGTCATTCCCAGCATAGCTAGGTCGATGTTCCCGCATTAAATGTTTTATAACTTGATATTATTATAGCTAACTTTTATTGCTTCATTTCATTTAATCGTAGCTTAAATAATATTGCCGATATTCCGAAATGGTGACGAGGGAGTTTCCCGGTGAGGTAGGGGTCACATAGTGGAATCCCCCCAGAACAGATATGCAAAATTGAAAATGCCATATTTTAGAGTGCGTTGATATAAATTCAGCCCAAAGGGTTTCGCTGAGAACTTGATTTTAACTCTGGGTCTAATATGGTGTTAATTACAGGGGATGGGGCGGACGCGGGAGGGGGGGGGGGGGGGCTGTGCGCCGCTATCTCAAGGCAGTGAAAAAGTTCAAAAGTATGACCTCGTTTATGCGAGCGCGAATTACTCAAAATGCCAGCCGTTAGGTTCGTACGTTATGACCGTCGACATACACCACGCAGCGGAGAACGAAAGTCGAAGGGTATTTTAACCTGTAAAGAGTAAAGAACATTCAGGACTGACACTATTTTATTGCAAAAGCTTCGACAATTAAGTCGTCGTAAAATCTAATGGGAGAAATAACTCTGCACAATGCCTACGATCTTGCGTTACATCTGCAACTTCGATCTTGCGTTATATACATCTGCAGCCTACAACATTCACTCGGGGATTTGTTGGAATAACGATACAATTTCACGTTCCTAAATTGAACCGATACAATAAATTCACTTAGACTTATACAGAATACAAGAGCATAACCTTTTCAAACTCGTGAATACTAGACACAGACAAAAGACAGGCAGAAAACAAATATAGACTGTTTTTTCTGTTGATTACTTTCATTTGAGTGTCGTTTACATGGTTCACAACCTGGACCGTCGTAAATTCCACAAAAACAGAAATTTTGAGAGAATTGTTCGATATGCACAGTACAGTTCTGAATTTTAAAATCATAACTTCATTATTAGAATAAGTTATATGTTGACGCATCTCCCCCCCCCCCAGACAGCTAGATTAACTCTCGCTAATCGAGTGTAGAAAGATACAAGATACAAGATACAAGATTTATTTAAACTCAGAATTACAATATAAGACAACGCTAGCTCATAAGAGCTAATATATCTGAGCATTATAATAAAAACAAACTGATAACAATAATAATCACTTAAAATGACCTATTGCATTTATATATAATATTATCACAGTTTGAACAGATCGACATAAAATTGGAATACCTAAGATTTGCAGAAGTTTCAACTGCGCGTAAAACCAAACAAACATATCGACATCAAACTGAATATTGCACATTGATAATATGATCACGGTTAAAACATATCGACATAAAACTGGACATTGCACATTGATAATATGATCACGGTTAAAACATATCGACATAAAACTGGACATTGCATATTGATAATATGATCACAGTTAAAACATATCGACATAAAATTGGAAAGCCTAAGATTTGCAGAAGTTACAGCTGCACGTAAAACCATTCCATGATTTAATTAGTCTGCGAAAGACATTTATATCTACTGTCGTCCTCATATTTTCTGGCAATTCGTTCCAGACTTTGGACCCGAAATTAGTAAAAGAATGGAGACCAGCATTTACTCGATTAGCGAGAGTTGATCTAAAAATGCTAATTTTTTCCCACGAAGTCGGTGTCAGTGATATTAAGTCATTAACATAATTATATAATTACACATCCCTTCGCTCCCGTGTTTGTCGGATTTTACAAATGCATTTTGCCAGGGACGGATAAAATTCTGCAATAGGGCTAATACACAGATATTGGTACGTCATAACAATGGCTCGAAAATAGGGTGATTTATAGGAATTAGCGTGTATCATACTAACATCGCTGTCATGGTTTGCCCTGGGGCCTCCCGTCCTGTGGTTCTATTCCGACACCTGTGGTGCCATATATGGACACGTGGAATTGGATTGAGGTGAAACATTCCGTGGGGCGAGAGGCAGAGGGTTTTCACTAAACGAGAGAGTTTGGCCGCCATCTTCGGCTTGCAATGTTCGAATAATGCCCGTGAAATAAGAGCCTGGTTCGAGCTTTGAACCCATTATAGCTATCCATAGCTCTAGTTTACCTTGTATTCATTTGGTTTGTGTCGTGTGCGTGTGTGTGTTTGTGTGTGTGCCACCCATGTTCCGCCGTCCCTGTATAATCAAAGCGTTACTGGGATACACAATATGGAATAAGCTCCTGCAAAATACAGAAATAGAACGGTTAGTCAACCATAGAAATATTGACATAGGCGATTAATTACTAACCATACACTTGACACTGAATTTTAAATAATTTTTTTTTTCAAATTTAGGTTTATATACCAATCAATAAAGATATATTTGGGAAATTGTTTAAAATCCATTGGGAAGAGTATGGTTAAAAATTAATCGCCTATGTCAGTATTTGTACGGTAACCTTTCATTTCTGTATTTTGCAGGAGCTTATTCCATATTGTGTATAATTAACAATGGCCAAAAGTGACACAGCCTAACGGTAAGGTTGTCAGTTTATTATCGTGTTTCATATGCTTATCGGGTAGAGTTAGACTGGGGTGATCAATACGCGCAAGTGCGCACGGGGAGTAGTAGAAAAATGGTAGTTTCGGTTGTGCCCATGTGCACGCGGTGAATAGTAAAAAAAGGGTTGGTGGTCGCGGCCTGGTTGCATAGTAGAGTTACCTGTACCATGCGTGAGTGTGCGAGTGAGTGGTGTGCGAGTGAGTGAGGTACGAGTGAGTGAGGTACGAATGAGTGAGTGAATGGATGGTATTAAAAGGTCGTATGTGAAACATTAGCGTCAGTCTGTATCTCCACTCCCCTTACGTGTTAACACCGTGACGACGACAGATGAGAGAAAGAACACCAACAACAAACGTGTGTTGGAGGTGTGTCAATCTTCGGCCAAAAGTCGGCCATGATCGTTTTTGTCCGTTATACGTATCCGTAAGCGTCTTCGGGCAACCCAGGATGCTGAAACGCCAACCTGTCCTGAAACAGCTGTTTGCGAATTTTGATCGCATTTTAGGGCCACTCTGAGTGGTAGCCCCATATCCTCTTTACGATGGACCTATGCGTGGGGTCGCTTTTCATTTCTAGGGGCAGCAGGATATACTGTCCAAAGATCGCCATGACCTTTTTTCTGATGCGGGGGCGCATGGTGGCGTACGCCTGTTGTAAGTTTTCCTGCCCGACACATTCGATCGCCTCAGCATGATTATTAATACTCTTATCCACAACAAGCTCCCAAAATGTGGTTCCCTCCTCACTTAGACTTCCCTGGGATGTAGCATGAATACCCGAGCTCGCCGTATCAATGGGTGGACTCTTAAAATCAACAGTCAAGCTCTTCGTATCCGTGGATAGTCTCTCAGCAGTCTCAAAATCTGCCTTTTGTGACCCTCGAATTCTGGCACCTCGACCTCAGTATGCAAAGTCTTCTGGTCATATCATAATGTCTGGTGAACGTGCATTCACACCCGGAGCAAGTATAAGCCATGTTGACTGTTGAACGTCGACTATACTCGTCTTCCAGATAGAGCTGCTTTCATAGACGTGCGTCATCGGGCGTTGAGACCAGCGTTACCGAGCGTTGACCGGAGTGAAGGCTATACCGTTCATCAGCTGCTCTGGGGGTTCCCGTCCTAAACAGTTAGGTCAGTTGGCAGAAGAGAGGCTAAGGTGTGATTTTCTGGCTCCAGCCGGGTGTCTGTAAAGGTTTGAAACGTCTCATGAAGGGTCAGCAGATTCTGGGCACGAGTAGTTGATATCCTCTTTGGGTAGTATCTGTTTCTTATGCAGCAGATATAGCCGGGTCATCCATCTGATGTCATCCATGACAATAAGACAACGTATGCGTTGGCGCTGAGCTGCATCGGTGGTCCAAGCCTGAGTTGCGTCAAAAAACCCATTGAATTGAACGTCGGCTTGACGTAGCACTTCAGATAGAATATCCCCATCGTAGTGTTCACGGTGAAATGAGGGAGATTATGTCGTGTGGTCTATTTGTAGGGGGCGTTTTGATCTTAATAATGCGTTCAAAAAAGGTGTTTCGTTTGGATGGTTGCTTCGGCGTATGCTGCTGTCCGGCTCATGTCCGGGGTTTTCAACATCGACGCTGTTCGATCGATATCCATATGGTCAGGGTAATTGTCCAGAAATTTCATATGGGCCACGAGGTTCATATATTTTTGACGTAATGCCCGTGGTAGTCTGGGTGCCAGTGTGTTATGGGCTAAACGTGCAGCTTCGTCTATCGAATACCCTTGGTACCGGTAATGAAAAATTTTCTCTGTGGCCTCCAACATCTCGCCCACCTCGGCGTCCATGTTTCCGTTGAACAGATCCCGCCATAGCCTTGTGTTCACAGCTTTGGTCGTCAGATTGTGAGACAGCTACCCTTATACCATCGGTTGGACCGTCATGGTTGGATGACAAGAGTAATCCAAGTCTGATTATATGATGGGGTCTGCTGCATGGGAGCGTGTTGGATAGGGGCCCACTGCATGGACGCTGGAAGGTTGTGGACTCGGTTGATGGTATGAGGGTAGCTGGCTCCCAATCTAACTGTGGTAACCCCTCTCCGGATACAGGTGAGTCGTCAATCGGCGATCTTCAGGGTATGGGCTTATAAGTCCACGAACAGGCAGTCTTGCGGATGATTCATTGCGACTTGAAACACCCACATGAAAAGGTCGATGTTCTGTGCATAAAAGCGGATTTGCGCGGTATTGGCAGTTCACGGCAATATCCCTGAACGTCAGTAGTAGGAAGAGAGCAAATTCTGTCGCAAAAATGAGGGTCCAAAATGAGGGTCTGCGGAGTGACGTCACGATGACGTCGCGTGACATCCAGGTCACATCCGGGTCACTTCCGGCCACGTGACGTTCCAACAAGAGTTATCAGCCCCTACATAAGACCTTAGTGACTTCCAATGTTAATCCACGGGGAATACATGTATGGGGTAGGGGTGGTCATTTTTGTTGTTGTGGATTTTACTATGGGTTGTGGCACCTTGTTTTCTTTGTCTCGCGATGTAGAACACGATGAGAGGGGTCTCGAGACCAGGGGTTGACTTTCGCTGAAATGTTTAGCCAGGTCTGGGGTGGACATGTTAGGCCCATTCTGGTGCAGTTGACAATGTTAGTCCCAATGGGAAACCCACTCATGGATATTTGCGGTATAGGGTGTGACCCCTTGTTTTTCTGTCTCCAGCTGTAGAATACGATGGGAGGGGTCTAGAGGCCATGTGTTAGCTTTTTTGAAAAGTGCTGATGACGCATGCGCAGTAGGCAGGCAGATCGAGGTGGACGTTTTGGGGTCTAGGTGGACCCATAGTGATCCGATTGGGTCGTGTGAGGTATCAGTTTGAAGCATTCGTGGGGGAACGTCCAACTGAATGGGTGTGGGGTGGGAATATCATCTATCTGCGCATGCAGTGTATATGAAAGGACGTGTTGGGGTCGCGACCGAGGGGGACCATCCGACAGTGCTAGTGTGTCGTCCGTTTTCAACATTCTGCACATGCGCAGACAGGGAATTGTGGGAAAAGGGCACTGAAAGAGACGTTTAGGGTCGAGGTGGAGCCATAGTGGTGCGAATGGGTAGGGGAGGGTATCCATGTGAAGCGCTCCTCCACGCCGATCAAGTCATGTGTGGGTGCATGTTTCCACAGAAAAAAACGGAGTCATAGAAATAAGAATGTTGTTGTTATTGTTGTTGTTGAGATACAGGTGGTTCTCTCAATTTCGAAAAAAAAAGTTAAGGGAAGTAATTCAGTTGAGTTGTACAGAAAGCAGAATCTGTCAGGGTTCATTTTTCGAGGAATTCTCTGGGAAACCCCCTGTTCTATTTATAGATCACTCGGGAGAAGTAGAGAAAGGAGAGTTTCGGAGGTGCAATGGAGTGCGTTTGGAGGAGATAAGGGCCTTGTTCGAACTGGCTACCTGGTAGAGTTACCTGTGAGTGCGTGTAAGGAGGAGGAGGAGGAGGAGGAGGAGGAGAAGGAGGGAGAAGGAGGATGGAGGAGGAGGAGAAGGGAGGCGGAGGAGGAGTGAGTGAGTGATTGTGGTGGTGGTGGTAGTGATTTGTGGTGGTGAGGGGTGGTGTGTGTGATGGTGATGGTGGTGGTGGTGGTCGCCGTGGTGGTGGTGGTGTCTGTACATATAGGGATTATGACGTTTCTCTCATCAGTCCATGAGTGAGTAAATGAGCGAGTGAGTGGGTGCATGAGGCGTACGCAACGCCCTTGGAGCGTGAATACCGCCCGTATAATCGCATTGACGCACTAACGATGGTGAGTGAGTGAGTGAGTGTAAGTGAGTGAGTGAGTGAGTTTGAGTGAAAGGGGGTGAGTGGTCATATAAGGTCGTGTGTACACCATTAGCCTCAGTCTGTGTCCACCCCTTGCGTCTTAATACCATGATACAGATGAGAGAACAACAACAACAAGAATGACAGGTCAATCATTTTATTCTCCCCTCCAGTACATCATATCCACGCTGGGGAAGCCGCGTTGGGTATGTTTACAAATTCTCGTATGCTCTTGTCCAATCAGAAGCCGTCCTTTGAGAAAGGTCAATCTTCGGCCAGGGACGCTTTTGGCCTAAGCGTCGTCGGGCAGTGTAGGATACCTTTGAGGCAGCATGTCCTGAAACAGTTGTTTGCGCATTCTGATCGCATTTTCCAGGGCCTCGGTGGGTGGTAACCTCATATCCTCTTCCAAATGACGATTGGTCTTCATGATGGACCTCTGCGTGGGGTCGCCTTTCATTTCAAGCGGCAGCCGGCTATACTCTTCATAGATCGCCATGGCTGTTTTCCTGATGTTCGGGCGCATTTGGATGTACGACTGTTGTAAGTTATCCTGTCCGGCGTCTTCGATTACCGCAGCATGGGTACTAATAGCTTCATGCACAATACGATCCCAAAATGTAGGTTCTTCCTCACTTTCTTGGAACGTAAGCTGACTATCTGAGGTCAAGCTCTCCCCATCAGTAAATAGACTCTCGGCAGTTTCTGTTTCGGTATCATTATCTGCCTCCTCAGTGGGCTATTCGGAGTCTTCAACCCCATGTATATTCTTCTGGTGTCGCATTATATCGTAACGTCTGGAGAACGTGCGTTCGCACTCAGAGCATGTATAACCCATGTTGACGGTTGAACGTCGACTGTGCACGTTTTTGGAATAGATTGCTTTTATAGACAGTAACGCCCGCCAACGCCCAGCCCAGAAGCTCTGATTTTTCTAGATATTCCATGGAATTGGCACTAATTCGTCGAAATGCAGTGACGCTCGTCAACGCCCGTCGTTGCGCCTCAACGCCTTAACGCCCTATCGCAACGCCTTAGCGCCTTATCTTAACGCCTTAACGCCCTATCGTAACGCCTTTAGGCATTGTCAACCATCCAATCACACACGCATATTTTGACCATTGGCCCCTGATCCTTGATGACAAAGACGTCATCATTGGACATCGCCGGAAGTGACGTCATCGCGCGCATGAGAGCTTTGGTGCACCCTGTCTCCTATAGCTCGTAAGGCATAGGGTACACCAGGGTGCGGGTGCACCACAGGTACTTGCGTATGCGTGCGATGACGTCACCTCCGAGCTCTTCAGCCTACGTCCCAAGGAAGTAAGGAAGAACCTACCTTTTGGGATCGTATTGTGCATGAAGCTATTAATACCCATGCTGCGGTAATCAAAGAGGCCGGGCAGAATAACTTACAACAGGCGTACATCCAAATGCGCCCGAACATCAGGAAAACAACCAGGGCGATCTATGAAGAGTATAGCCTGCTGCCGCTTAAACTGAAAGGCACAAACAACTGTTTCAGGACATGCTGCTTCAACGGTATCCTGGACTGCCCGACGACGCTTAGGCCAAAAGCGACCCTGGCGGAAGGTTGAATTTTTTCAAAGGACGGCTTCTGATTGGACAATAGCATACGAGAATTGTAAACATACCCAACGCGGCTCCCCCAGCGTGGGTATGATGTACTGGAGGGGAGAATAAAATGAGTGACCTGTCATCCTTGTTGTTGTTGTTGTTCTCTCATCTGTATCATGGTATTAAGACGCAAGGGGTGGATACAGACTGAGGTTAATGGTGTTCACACGACCTTATATGACCGCTCACTCACTCACTCGCTCACTCACTCACTCAGTCCCTCTCACTCAACTCACCATCGTTAGTGCGTACATGCGTTTATACGGGCGTTGGGCACGCCTCACTCAGTCACTTACTCACTCACTCACTCGCTCGCTCGCTCACTGACTCACTCACTCACTCACTCATGAACTGATGAGGAACACGTGCTAATTCCTATATGTACAGACACCACCACTACCACGGCGACCACCACCTCCATCACCACCACCACTCACCACTTCCACCACCACAATCACTCACGCCTCCTCCCTCCAGATCCTCCACATACGCACACACCCGTAGCTCTACCAGGTAGCCAGTTTGAACAACTCCTCCAAACGCACTCCATTGCACCTCCGAAACTCCCCTTTTTCTACTACAACCGAGAGATCTATAAATAGAACAGGGGTTTTCCCAGAAAATTATCCCTGACAGTTTCTGCTCTTGTACTACTAAACTTCTTTACTTCCCTTAACTTTTTTCGAAATTGAGAAGTTCCACTATCTCAACAACAACAACAACAACAACAATATTCTCATTTCTATGACTCCGTTTTGTTCTGTGAAAACATGCACCCACCCATGACTTGATCGGCCTGAAGGAGCTCTTCACATGGATACCCTCCTCGACCCATTCGCACCACTATGGGTCCACCTCGACCCCAAGCGTCCTTTCCAGTGCCCTTATACCACAATTCCCTGTCTGACTATTGGTCCGTCGCGACCCCAGAACGTCCTTTTAAATACCCTTTTTTTACTGCGCATGCGTAGGTCGACGATGTTCCCATCCCACACACATCCAGTTGGACGCTCTCCCACGAATGCTTCAAACTGATACCTCATACGACCCAATCGGACCACTATGGGTCCACCTGGACCCCAAAACGTCTACCTCGATTTGCCTGCCTACTGCGCATGCGTCATCAGCACTTTTCACAAAAAATTCAACGCATGGCCTCGAGACCCCTCTCACCGTGTTCTACAGGGGCCACACCCTATACCGCAAATGTTCATGAGTGGGTTTCCCCATTGGGACTAACATTGTCCACTGCGCCAGAATGGACCTAACATGTCCACCGCAGACCTGGGTGAACTTTTCAGCGAAATTCAACCCATGGCCAGGAGACCCCTCTCATCGTGTTCTACATCGCGAGGCAAAGAAAACAAGGTGCCACAACCCATAGTAAAATCTACAAGAAAAAAAAATGACCACCCCTATCCCATACATGCGTTCCCCGTAGATTAACATTGGAAGTCACTGGGGACTTATGTAGGGGCAGATAACTCTTGTTGGGCCGTCACGTGACCGAAAGTGACGTCACAGGAAGTGACCCGGATGTGACCTTTGACCCGGATGTCATGTGACCGGATGTCACGTCATAGTGACGTCACTCCGCAGACCCTCATATTGGACCCTCATTTTTGCGACATAATTTGCTCTCTTCCTACTACTAACGTCTTTGGTTGTGTCAAAACATTAGGGGATGTGTATGGGTGTATATACGGGATATTACTTCACGCAACTTAATGGTATCATTACGTTAAGACGGACGTTGAGAGCGTTACCGCGTTACGACGGTCGCTGTCTCCTTTAATCAATCCTCAAACCGACCTGAACCAGTTAAACATGTCTAGACAAGATTAATATGTATATGGTTGGGTCCCAGCTTCTCTATTGCTATGACAATGTTGTCGAGAAAAGTTGCCCAGACGTTACGCCAAGAGCTTCAGTATGTCGTCAAGCATGCCGTTTTCACAACTTACACCGAATCATACCTCATATGTTCTTTCTGTATTACTTTCCGAATGCAAATGCATGCGGTGACATCACTTGCGGTACAAGTGAGCGTATAATACTGCCCAGAACTGTTTGTCCACTCTGTGATCAGCCACCATTCCGGCACAACCCACACCGAATCCTATCTCAAAATGTTTTTTTATGCCAATCCCGAGTGTGTATGCGCACAATTACCTTACGAATGAAACGGCGTGAAACGACGGCCTGAGACCACCCCAGTCTTATTCTACACAAGATGAACACATACATGTATAACTGGGGTAATTGCGATTATTATGTGTTATTTCTATGTTTCTCTGCAATAGTCTCCCTCTCCTATTAAGTCAATCTTGCGTCTGAAATTACGCAGAATATACAATGTTCTCCAATAGGACACCATGCACGACCACGTACGGCTCACATATCGCTAAAGACCCTTTCTTTACTACTCACCGAGTTCACATGCACACAAAGACAACGTGAGTCCTTGCACCACCACATGCCCGTACATACTGGCTGGTGTTTTATCCTGGGGTTTGATGTAGGCGCCAAGTCCTGAGTGCGCATATAATCAAACCGATGCGTATTTCCCCACTACTGATGACGCCACAGTAACGTGATATCCGATGACGTCATTTCTCTTATTAAAATATCATTGGGGCTGCTTGATGTAGATTGGCTGAAAACTGTTTACACCCAAGGTCAAGATTCCCACACGCAACCCACACTAACGTACCGGTACCCAATCCAACCCGCCTGATATGCGCTTTCTTTAATACTGAAGACGTCAGAGTAACGTGACCTATAACACACTTCACCCATACCACAGATACTTCAATGTCCAAGGTAAACACCTAAGGTCAAAACTCACACCCAACATCACCCACACACAACCTTCACACAATCCAAACACAGCCCACATTCCTTCTAAACGTTCCCTCCTCAGGAGGCTAAGAGATTTTCTGTTTCATTACTACTCAGGAGCTGAGTGTCGTATGCCCATCGTGACAGATTTTCATATGAACAGTCACGTCAAAGTGTAATTAAGATAGAGTATACTCTAGAACAAGTGAGAAATGACTACATTGTAGTCAAAACCTGCGGCAGTGGCAATAATACAGTGAAAGGCAGATCAGCGAAGGTAGTGGTAATTGTAGAAAAAAAGCGCCATCTGCCAGTGTTTTCATGCCAAGAGAAGTAATTTTCAACTTCTAACCCACAATTGTAGGAATTGCGTAATGGGTCTGATACCATATATATATATTCATTTTCCCCGTTCAAAATTCAACGGTTTTGACTGGTCCGTGCCGTCTATACTGAATTGACAGACGACGTCACAATGATCGCTTTGGCAATGTCTTGGTACAGGTATCATGTATGCCAAGATACAAAACATTCGGTTCAGCTGTTGATTTTTGCAAATCAAAAAGGCTTTCAAATATTTGGAAATCCAAATAATTTCAAGGATTTAATCATAGCGCGAAAATCTACGCGCTTCAGTCTTCCTTCTCGCTTACTTTGCCGAGAATGGAAAATTTATATTTCCTTCAAAGTTAATTTTCAATGAATTTAGTATCAGGTCTAATTCTTTGATCTGTGAAACTATGGAATAGGGTTGAAGGCTTCATCGAACTGTCCAAGAGGCATAATGACACTTTTCACTATTCAAATTGAGGCCGGTGACAGTCTTGATATTCGATTAGAACACTTAATTAAGTTTCTGCATTTACGTGTGTTATCATCTGCAAACTGAATACCTTGACACTCCTTTCCATGCAGCAAGTCAATACCAAGACATGGTTTGCTCCTTCTATATAAATGATTAACTATTTAATTCTTAGGAAATACCACCTTTTCGAAGGTTGCTAATTTTATTAAATTCTTTATTTAAAAATCAAATTCTGCAAATAAGAAATATTTCTAGTCAGTATCTATGAATATCTCCCTATACTCAATTCGCGAATATGTTTGTCACTAAGTCATTTCGAAGGTGATTTAAATGCGAAACGTCAGGGCTAGTTTACTAAAGAAGGTCTGTGTGTAAGAGAATGATGTCGAATTGTCGGTATTATCTTTTGGTACATCAAATTATTGCATTCACGAAAATGGCTGCCAAGTTAAAGTCAATATGAAAGGTATCTAAGTATCAAAATCAAACTAAAAAACCCCTCCAGGAAATCAAGGCCCTAGCTTTTGACAACGAGGTCAAATAGATCGCTTTTATGGTCAGTATCTGCTAATATATGACGTAATTCCATTCGTAAAACTGATTGACAAAGTAACGAAAATTGTGAAGTGTAGAACCAGTAAATTCTAGCAGAAATGGGCTCTGACTTGAGAGAATGAAGTCAAATGCAATATGTTTCTGCTCATTATCTGCTGATACACATAAGTATTGAATTTACGGGAGTGAATCTAAAGGGATTCTGAGTGCCGAAGAGGACGGGAACATCAATACCAGCGAAGCAAGGCCCTGGCTTGCGAGAATGAAGATAGAGAGGCTGTGTTCCGAAAGAGCATCATTCAAAATAGCTATGTGCCAAATTTCATGCTTGTAACCGAAAGTGCACAATAAAAACTGCACAACTATGATGTATTGTTCGCTCACAGGGTTGTCTAACTCATTAAATACAAAATAGTGATTTCTGTATCATAAAACCAGTTGCGCATAAAGTCAGTTTTGAGTATTATCAATGAGTCGGTTTCGCTAAGACAGTAAGTGCCAATCCAGGGATTGGAGGGGCATTGTTTCGATTCCCACAGAGGGTTAAATTATTCTTCCTTTCAAAACATATTTCCATATATGCGAATTGCTTGGGGGGTAAAGTTAAACATGATACCAAATTGTCATATGTATATAAGTTAAACATCTTTATTCGGCGAAAGTTGGTGAGTTGTTCCCTAACTTCTGAAACGTAATTGTTGCGTTTGTTTTTATGATGCATGGTCTATAATTTGATACCAAGTATTATTCAATGTTAATCATAATGACAATGCGTTGCTTGTCTAATTCTTCACCAATTTGTGAATTATCTAGATTGGGTAGATAAAATGATTGCTAGAACACTGAAAATCGTAAGTGAGTAAAACTAAACACTTAATGAGTACAGCATCCCGGTAACGCAGCGGTTGTGTAAAATTACTCACTTGAGTAAGTGTTGCAATGAATTATGGGATACCGCGTCATCTTGCACACGCCATTGCTGTTTGACTGCTCACGAAAGAAGAAGACAATCCAAGTGTGACGAAAATGCCCATGACCTGGAGAATGTTATTTTCGTTCTAATGCTGACAGTGTAAATAGCATTGTGAATGGACCGATAATGGTGGATATTCGACTTACCTGTATCAACTGTGCGCTGAAACTTTCAGCGAGGGACGTGTAAATGTCCCTGACACGCATCTTGCATCGAAACCGGGCGAGAGAAGTCGAACTCTGTTGATCTGACACGAAATCCAACACCGCCGGAGTCTATACTTTCGTTTTATGGGGGCTGCCATGTTTGGGCGCGCAAAGGATTATGGGAGCCAGAGCCTATATAAGACGCGGAGAAATGGACGTTCGGCAATCTGTCCCAGACGATCGGCGGGTGCACATCGTGCGGAAGAGCACAGAGACAGGATCGCCGCAAATGCGCCGAATGTGCCGAAAGTGCCGAAAGTGCCGAATTGACTGCCGAAACAGCGCCGAACCATCTGCCGAAGGGTTGGAAAGCCGAGAGCTAAGCCATAGCTTGGGGATAATAGATACTAACACGCACAGTATCTGATGACGAGATGTCCATCAACGGGGAATACAGAGCACCAAATATCCCACATTGCAGCCCATCACACAAATACCATGTTACATGATTACATATACTCACACACAGACACCAGATCGTCGGCCTTAGGGACGGAATAGATCTAATCACAATCATCTACCCTAGTTATTCACAGGCCTCGACTAGGGATAACTGATAACACAAGCTTACATCCATTGTACATATTTACACTGCCGCAGGGTTCGAATTATGCTTTGCTGCAAGTCTTGAATACTATTACAAATCATTGGTATTAATTGACATTACACTGTAAGGTAATAATACACCTCCGAGACCAGGGTATTATTACCACATATATATGCAGACAATCTGAGCCTATTAACTCGTCCTTGGGTCAACGCCGTGAGGGCCGAAATCGGGCCGAGCCGAAGACGAGAAGTTTGCCGAGCCGAAAGGGGTCGGGCCGAATTCGGCGCCGAAGACGTGAGGTCTGCCGAGCCGAAAGGGGCTGCCGCCGAAGACGCTGTGGTGTGCTGTACGGACCGACGCCGCCGAAGGGCTACTGCTAGGAGAGGCAGTGATACGGAGAGGATTCCAGAGACGATTAATAACGCTTAGATGAACTGGGCCGTGTAACCTTAGACACGGTAGACGTTCCATAGAGTCCGGGGCTACGCCTACGACCGGAGAGGAACCTGAGACGCCGTACCATACCACGACGAGAGCCAGTCTGGACGAGACTGGGCCGTGACGCGTCATAGATAGGGTCTCATGTATATACTGTATATTATTAGTCTTTCTCTTTAAGATAAAGATAACACTTAACGATAACTACCTCTAGAGTAGGGATCTTTATTACAGGTATTGTGCGCGTACAGAGCTGTGTACATTGCAGAATACAATATTATTACTTTATTATTGCCTTGGTTGTTTCTACAGGTCCCCCCATCCTACCTCCTCGATCCCGACAAGGTGACAGGTTGAATCGGACCTTCCTCGTTGGCCAATTCCAGTCATACGAGACTGCGTTCACATCAGCCTGACAATTTGTCACAGGGGCCTGAGACCAGGCCGCCTCAAGTCTCGTGTACACCGCAAAGATAGACGTTTTCTGACCGCTCGAACGTCACAACTGGTGGCAGCGGTGGGATGGCCAACACCGGGAAACCGATGGAGAAGGGACCACGCTGGGAAGAAACCCGAAAACCAAGCATGAGTATTGGAGATGTCGGCTCCGAACTACGTCCAGCGGACAGCGACTGGCAGTCAGGGAGGGCGAGAAGCCGGCGGCAACTGCCCATAACGCCAACTCCGAGAGACCGAGAAGAGTCACGACGAGGAGTGGGGACCGGACGATCAGCGTTTGAGGCACCGAAGAGTGTGGATTTGCTAGACCTGTCCACAGTAGAGCTGGACACAGTGCTATCGGCTCCCCCAGCTGACCTGTCGCCGATACCTTCGTGGCAGACGTTGCCCGACGAGAACGGAAGTTATCGAGCCCCTAAAGACTCTGGTTCTGATAACCACGGTCTCGGGGGCCGATACGAACACCGTCACGACGATTCGACAGTACAGATAATGGAAGAGATTGCCGAGCTACGACAAACCATCGGGTCTATGGCCAGAGCGTTCGAGTCGACTGTATCGATGATGGCGAGCCAGATGTCCAGAATCACCGACAGTCAGATTCAGGAAGGAGAGGCGATCAGACGACCGGACACTGAAAACGACGCCGCAGAGCTGAATGCGGGTTGTGGAACTGCCGAAATGGTTGGTGATTACCGCCGAACCGAATGTATGTCCGGGTCGCAGCAGGGTTGCGATCAGACGCCGCCGCCGCCGAGGAGAGGACGAGATGATCCCATGAGCTGGAGGCAGCCATTACAAACCTCAACCCCTGCTATTGAGGTGAGGCGACCGATGTTGACGGCGGCAAAGGCAGCTACCTATGATGGGACAACGCCATTACGGGATTATCTCTCCCATTTCGATCACTGTGCTGCTATCAACGGATGGACATACTCACAACGGGGTCAATATCTGGCCGTCGCCCTCCGAGGATCTGCCCAGCAGCTGTTGGCCAGTTTGAAGTCAGAACCAGGGAGCGCTGACTATGGACGATTGAAGGATGCCTTGGAGAAGCGTTTTGCCCCGCCGAATCAATTGGATTTGTATAAAACGCAGTTAAAATCCAGATACCGAGAGAAGTCAGAAGATCTTCCGGGCCTAGCTCAGGCAGTAATTCGGCTTGCACAACAGGCATATCCCGATGCCGGGGATGACGTACAGGATACCTTGGCAAAGGATCAGTTTTTGGAGGCTATTGGGGACGAGCTTAGATTTCTTGTATGGCAGACGCGGCCGAAGACCTTAGATGCAGCTGTACACTCTGCTGTAGAAGTAGAAGCATTCAAGTCCTCGCAACGCCGTAAGACTTGGGCAACCGCGAAGTCCACGGTTTCTAGTAAAGATGAGGGATTAGCTGCAACCTCTGAGGATGACGAAGAATCTGAAGCTCGCCTGAGAAAACAGATCAAAGAATTGATGGAAGAAATAATGCGAAAGTCTCAACCTCAACCACGGCGACGACCACAAAGATACACCAGAGGTCAACAACGGACGTATGGGAATCGGGAGCGAAGTAATGCTTGCTGGTCGTGCGGCAGAGAGGGTCATTACCGGGCGGACTGTCCAGATTTGTCCAGAACAGATGACTCTAAACCGCCGAGATCGCCCAAGAATCCTCCCAAAGTTAATACTTCCGGGGAAGCTGGACTCTATTTGCCTGCCAAGATCGGGCCAGTGAAGATGTGGTGTTGTGTTGACACGGGGGCGTCGATTTCCCTCCTGAGCGAGAAAGTATACCAGCAGCTGAGTCCGCGGCTCAGACCAGCCTTGAGTAGCCCATCTTACGCTAGTATTCGTATGGCTGACGGTACGCTGATGCCCCTGAAAGGTGAAGCTGATTTTAAAATCACTATAGACGGTACCACACGAACACAGAAGATGATAGTCGGGGAATTGACAGTGGACGCTCTCCTTGGGTACGACTTCCTCAGCACCCACTGTACCAAGATCGACACGGAGCGCCACAGGGTCAAGTATGGTGGCCGCTACATCCAATGCGAGGTCGTGGGGAGCGCAGGCTGTTACCGTGTAGCCGTGTCCGAGACTGTGACTATTCCTGCTGGAGCCGAAGCCGTTGTAACGGGAAAAGTTCGTGGGGGCCTACCAGGCGAGGTAGGGATGATCGAAAACGAACCGGAGTTTACCCAGAAGACAGGAGCCATGGTGGCCAGGGTCCTCACCGAGGTCGACCGTGACTGCGAAGTCACCCTGAGGTTCCTCAACTTGTCCTCAGATCCGACTGTAGTCCAGGCCGGGACGCTGTGCGGTCGTATGGGTGAAGTAGAAGTAGTGGAAGACCAAGTTTCGAGTGCGGCCGAAGCGTCGACGCCGAGCCGTGCGAAACCTAGTAGACCGAGACTCGCCGTGCCGACCAGCGCATGTCCAGACCACCTTACAGATCTGGTTCGACGATCCAGCGAAGGCCTAGAGACAGACCAAGCCCTGGCTGTAGAAGATTTGGTCACCCGATATACTGACCTGTTCGCTAAGGACGATACTGATCTAGGTCGAACGACGATGGTACAACATCACATAAAGACTGGAAGTGCACCACCCATCCGCATTCCCCCGAGGCGACCGCCGATTCACGCCCGTGAAATGATCGATGAGCAAGTCGAAGACATGTTACAACGGGGTGTGGTCGAGCCATCCAGTGGACCGTGGTCAGCGCCGGTAGTTCTGGTGAAAAAGAAGGACGGGAAAATGCGCTTCTGCGTTGACTACCGTGCTTTGAACAAGATAACAGAGAAGGATGCTTACCCGTTGCCGAGGATCGACGACTCTCTGGATTCTTTAGCAGGTGCAAGTTGGTGGAGTACCCTTGACTTAATGTCAGGGTACTGGCAAGTTGAAGTGTCCCCCGAAGATAGATGCAAGACAGCCTTTGCAACCAGGAAAGGTCTGTACCAGTTCCGAGTTATGCCGTTCGGGCTGTGCAATGCGCCCGGGACCTTTGAGCGGCTAATGGAAGCCATCCTAGCAGGACTCCATTATGATACGTGTCTCGTCTACCTTGACGATATCATCGTTTTTGGACGAACGTTTGACGAGATGATTCAGCGTCTTGATGGGGTCTTCGAGAGGTTGAAACAGCATGGTCTTAAGCTCAAGCCGTCCAAGTGCGTCATAGGGGCACGACAAGTCCTGTATCTGGGCCACGTAGTATCACAGAATGGGATTGGAACTGACCCACAGAAGATCCGTGCTGTGCGAGACTGGCCTCCACCCGTTTCGCAGACCGAGGTTCGGAGCTTCCTGGGTCTCTGCAGCTACTATCGACGTTTCATCCGGGACTTTGCCACCATTGCAGCGCCGCTGCATACGTTAACTGAAAAGAAGACAGTCTTCATATGGGACAACACAGCGCAGCAAGCCTTCGACACCCTGAAAGACAAGCTGACAACCGCGCCTGTGCTTGCTATGCCAGACTTTAAGCTCCCTTTCATTTTGGACACGGACGCGAGTAACTATGGCATCGGTGCCGTATTGTCACAGGTGATAGACGGAGAAGAGAAGGTCGTGGCATACGCCAGCCGCGTGTTGTCGAAGGCCGAACGAGCCTACTGTGTGACGAGAAGAGAACTGCTGGCTGTTGTGCATTTCGTCAAATGCTTTCGACACTACTTGTTTGGGCGGAGGTTCCTGCTTCGCACCGATCACGCCTCGCTGAGATGGCTCATGCGGTTCAAGGAACCGGAGGGACAGCTGGCCCGGATCCAGGCCCTTGGCGTCTACGATTTCAACATCGAGCATCGTCCGGGTCGAAAACATGGTAACGCCGACGCACTGAGTCGTATCCCATGCAAACAGTGTGGTCGAACAAGCAGCGATGACGTTCAGGCAGCCGCCCGTGTGATTGAGATGGTGTCGCCAACCGAAGGATTCGGCCGAGCCCAGGCCGAAGATCCCGACCTACAACCTGTTCTCGACTGGGTGCGGCAAGGTAGCCGACCAAACCGAGAAGACGTCAGTCCGTACGGACTCGTCACGAAGAGCCTGTGGGGTGCCTTCGATATGTTGGAGATTTGCGATTCGCTGCTGGTTAGACGTTGGGTGGATGACCGTGGTAAGGTCAAGCGACGACTGCTGGTAGTACCTCGTTCCTTGCGCCGTAAAGTGTTAAGAGAGTGCCACGACGGTCCCACCGGTGGACATCTCGGAGTAAAGAAGACTTTAGCGAAGGTGAGGCAGGCCTATACCTGGCCTGGCCTGCAGACGGACATACGCCAATGGTGCCGAAGCTGCGATGTATGTAACAGAAGAAAGCAGGCTGGACGCAAACCGCGAGGACCACACAGTGGACAGATGACTGGTTGTCCGGGAGAGAGGATTGCAGTCGACATCCTTGGGCCAATGCCCGAGACGGGCAGTGGAAACCAGTATATTGCGGTCATCGGAGACTATTTTACCCGTTGGGTCGAAGCCGTTGCCATGCCCAACCAAGAAGCTACTACTGTTGCACAGGCTGTGGTGGAACACTATGTGACCAAGTTCGGTGTTCCAATGGCGATCCATTCGGACCAAGGCCGCCAGTTTGAGAGCCGTGTCTTCAAAGGGATGTGCCGAATTTTGGGGATGAGGAAGACAAGGACGACGCCATACCACCCCCAATCGAATGGCATGATTGAGCGGTTCAACAGAACATTAGCCCAAATGCTACATGCCAGTGTTGACCGTCATCCAAGCGACTGGGACCTGCATATACCGCTTGTAGTGATGTCCTATCGTGCTACAGCCCATGAGACGACAGGATTCTCGCCGAATATGATGGTGTTCGGGAGAGAAGTCTCTCTGCCATCTCACTTGGTACTGGGAGCTCCTCCACGTCAGCAAGTGGAACCTACAGAGTGGGTAGGAGAACTACGGGACGAGATGGACGAGATTCATCGTAACGCCCGAGAAGTGACTGGGAAGAGCCTGCGGCGCCAGAAGAGGGTATATGATAGCAAGGCCTTTCCGCAAAAGTACAAACCTGGAGACCAGGTTTACCTGTACATTTCTGCTCCCAGACGTGGAGAGAATCGAAAACTACGAGACCGCTGGGCAGCACCATACGTGATAAAGGAAGCTCTCACGGACGTGACCTACCGCATTGCAGATGAGGACGGAGGTCTCCGGGTTGTTCACCATGACAAGCTGAAGCCTTTCTATGCTCGTGAGATGTCCACCAGTGAGTCTGAAGAAACGTCTGGCGACGATGGAGATGTAGAATCAGATGATAGCGTCGGACATGGGGCTATCTTTCCTTACCCCATGGAACCATCGACTGTCGTCAGAACGCCGACTGTTGAACGGCGACCTCGATTGACCCGGGGCGGGCGTGAGATACGGCGACCACGGAGATTTGCCGATTTCGAGGTTGATTTGCAGTCTGCATCACCATTGGATCTCGACATGGAAGCTTTACCCCCGGCCGAGGCCGAGACAGAACCGCGGCGGACGACCCGAGGTCGAGTGATTAGACGCCCCGCGCGTTATCGGGATTAATGTAATTCGGCAGTGTTTGGTCAGTGCCGTGAAGCAGGGACCTGATGTCTCCTCCTTCAGTGACGACCCAGCAGACCGCTGGGAGGAACGTCTGATGTAATTCTACCATATTGAAGCCTTTGTTATTATACTGTGGACTATCTACCCATTCGGATAAAAGACTGCGTGTTCGTTCTACTCACCGGTGATTGGTAGCTGTGCCGAGCTCCACGACGTGGGCGTCGTGTTTTCGAAGGCGTGGGTAGTGTGACGAAAATGCCCGTGACCTGGAGAATGTTATTTTCGTTCTAATGCTGACAGTGTAAATAGCATTGTGAATGGACCGATAATGGTGGATATTCGACTTACCTGTATCAACTGTGCGCTGAAACTTTCAGCGAGGGACGGGTAAATGTCCCTGACACGCATCTTGCATCGAAACCGGGCGAGAGAAGTCGAACTCTGTTGATCTGACACGAAATCCAACACCGCCGGAGTCTATACTTTCGTTTTATGGGGGCTGCCATGTTTGGGCGCGCAAAGGATTATGGGAGCCAGAGCCTATATAAGACGCAGAGAAATGGACGTTCGGCAATCTGTCCCAGACGATCGGCGGGTGCACATCGTGCGGAAGAGCACAGAGACAGGATCGCCGCAAATGCGCCGAATGTGCCGAAAGTGCCGAAAGTGCCGAATTGACTGCCGAAACAGCGCCGAACCATCCGCCGAAGGGTTGGAAAGCCGAGAGCTGAGCCATAGCTTGGGGATAATAGATACTAACACGCACAGTATCTGATGACGAGACGAACCGCCAGACGGGGATAAGATACTAACACGCACAGTATCTGAAGACGAGATGCCCATCAACGGGGAATACAGAGCACCAACTATCCCACATTGCAGCCCATCACACAAATACCATGTTACATGATTACATATACTCACACACAGACACCAGATCGTCGGCCTTAGGGACGGAATAGATCTAATCACAATCATCTACACTAGTTATTCACAGGCCTCGGCTAGGAGTAACTGATAACACAAGCTTACATCCATTGTACATATTTACACTGCCGCAGGGTTCGAATTATGCTTTGCCGCAAGTCTTTGAATTCTATTACAAATCATTGATATTAATTTACATTACACTGTAAGGTAATAATACACCTCCGAGACCAGGGTATTATTACCACATATATATGCAGACAATCTGAGCCTATTAACTCGTCCTTGGGTCAACGCCGTGAGGGCCGAAATCGGGCCGAGCCGAAGACGAGAAGTTTGCCGAGCCGAAAGGGGTCGGGCCGAATTCGGCGCCGAAGACGTGAGGTCTGCCGAGCCGAAAGGGGCTGCCGCCGAAGACGCTGTGGTGTGCTGTACGGACCGACGCCGCCGAAGGGCTACTGCTAGGAGAGGCAGTGATACGGAGAGGATTCCAGAGACGATTAATAACGCTTAGATGAACTGGGCCGTGTAACCTTAGACACGGTAGACGTTCCATAGAGTCCGGGGCTACGCCTACGACCGGAGAGGAACCTGAGACGCCGTACCATACCACGACGAGAGCCAGTCTGGACGAGACTGGGCCGTGACGCGTCATAGATAGGGTCTCATGTATATACTGTATATTATTAGTCTTTCTCTTTAAGATAAAGATAACACTTAACGATAACTACCTCTAGAGTAGGGATCTTTATTACAGGTATTGTGCGCGTACAGAGCTGTGTACATTGCAGAATACAATATTATTACTTTATTATTGCCTTGGTTGTTTCTACAGATCCCTCCCATCCTACCTCCTCGATCCAGACAAGGTGACAGGTTGAATCGGACCTTCCTCGTTGGCCAATTCCAGTCATACGAGACTGCGTTCACATCAGCCTGACAATTTGTCACAGGGGCCTGAGACCAGGCCGCCTCAAGTCTCGTGTACACCGCAAAGATAGACGTTTTCTGACCGCTCGAACGTCACACAGGATAATCTCTGTGGTTATACAAGGTAATGTGATCAATCAATGCACTTAACTAGAAGTAGAACATATCTTCAATGTTTCAATAGCCTCATTTTGTACTGATTTGAAGGCAGTTGGGTGATTTTGTCGGAACGAGAAATTGAATTCAAAATCACATTTTGCGCGGGCTTCGTATCTGATCCTTGTTGTGAACGTCTACAGATTCAGACCAAATACATGACCATGACCACATGAACATGATTTTAGTTTGTACATTATATATTTTGGTTATGACATTCTGGTGTTCTGGTTGAATGGCACACAAACGCAAATGTGCAAATTTACACTTACCTGATTAAGATTACACTAACCTGAGTAAGATTACACTAACCTGAGTAAGATTACACTTACCTGAGTAAGATTACACAGTGACTGTGTATAGGCAGTGTTTCATGTTTGTAAATCTTCAATTCCATGCATTGGAATTTTGAGCCCTATTTCAGGCGTTTTAACACCATGAAAACCTTCAGATTTTTTGTGAAATGACCAAAAAACATTATTTTAGATAGAGTTATGTATGTATCAGCCTTTTTCAAATCAGATTTCAGATTCTTTTATGACTTTCAATTCCCAAGCCTGATTTTACAAGAGAGTGACCGATAACATAATAACAGTAGACGAAAAGGTACACGAATGATTGCGAGCGTTTGTTCATTGGACGACGTGCCCTGTCCCCTTTGATATTTAATCAGATGCCAACGAGAACATGAAACAAAATTTATTTAAATATTCGAATTCCTGATTGAAAATGTGATAGAAACATTTTTTTTCTTCAGACAGCTGTGGGTGGCTCTCCAATCATAGCCTATGACAGGGATCTTGGAGACCTTGGATTCTAACAGTGGAGCATTCACCGTTGAAGCAGAATGGTTTGGTTTGCCACCCAGAAGACCCTATCCAGGTTTTTGCTGGCCGTCTATTATGCCTTCAATATTGCATATCACAAAAAGCTCAATGCACCCGTCACTCCTCCAGTCCGTGGGGCTTTGAGCTCTGTACACGTGAAGTTGGGTGTACATGGCAAGTTATTGAGAACCCAGATTTTGAAACATCATATAATATACAATGAACATGACTGTCCCACCAAGCTTATTTAAACTTGTTGAATAGATGTGGTTGACCTCGGTCTCTTCGATAGATCAATGCCAGTTGGTATCGCATCTTCAGTTCATGAGCATAGGAGTTCACATCGAATTGGACAGTGTTTTAAGAATTGATGTTGGTAATAAAAAAAATGAAGAGTGTTTAAAAGACCACTATTGGTAATAATGGAGAAGTTATCCAAACAGTTAAATTCTGAATGTTCTTGGTGTTACGAATAAAACGTTTGTTAAAATTAATGTAGTTATCATTTTATTCTTGTCAAACCTTGACACTGAGCTAGCGTTACTGTGACACTTGAGTAGGTTTAGGTCATATTCAAGATAACGACGTGGGAGATTCACATTGTTATCTTGAATATGACGTACCCCAGTGACACTTTGAATGGGAACATTTACACACCAATATGTGTTGACTTACACTTGTGTTTGTAGCTGATGGACCAGTTCACTCACTTATTCGAGGAAGATAACACATTTTGGGAGTATATCTACTCATTCCTTGCTATAACTACTCATGGCTTCAGTAATGTTTATTCATTGGGTGAGTCTATCTAAACATCAGTTGAGAAATATACACATTTATATGAGTACATTTACACAATATTATGTGTTGATTTACACTTGTGTGTGTAGACGGTGGACGAGTTAACTCACCTATTTGAGTAAAATTACACATTTTGGGAGTATATCTACTCATTGCTGAATTATTACTACACCTAGCATGAGTAAATTTACTCATTGGGCGTGTCTATTTAAACATTAGCGAGTAAACATACACCATAAGTGAGTAAATTTACACACGGTGATGTGTTAACTTACATTTAAGTGCGTGTGTTATTGGGGAGACAAGATGTTTACTCACTTATCTGAGTAAATTTACTCAGTTATGGTTTTCAGTGAAGTAGTGAACTTATTTTTCTACTTACTAAGACAGTCGCTAATGACTGTATGCAAATTAACCGAACCACTGACACGGTTGCGGCTCATCTTCCTTGCTATATAAGCAATTCAAGGATCTTAAATGTATATACATGTACTTACTGTTCAATGAAAATGGTAATATCTGAATACAATGACTGATGTGTCGATCGACAGCTTTTAAGCGATTGAAGTTTCCTATGTGTTAACTTAAGAGAATTGATGTCTGAACGGAAATCAACGAAGCAATAATTCACTCCACCGAATATAGTTGCAAATGAATTCCAACGTGCCTGAAGACAGGGTTGTCATGTGAGATCGGAGGTGTTGAAAAGAAAAGCGTGGCAGAGATCACACTCTCTTAGCGCATGCGTATTTCAAAAAGTCACAAGAAGAAGAACAAGAAGAAGAACAAGTGAGAAATGACTACATTGTAGTCAAAACCTGCGGCAGTGGCAATAATACAGTGAAAGACATATCAGCAGAGGTAGTGGTAATTGTAGAAAAAGCGCCATCTGCCAGTGTTTTATGCCAAGGGATGTAATTTTCAACTTGTAACCCACAATTGTAGGGATTGCGTAATAGTTCTGATGCCATATATATATATATATTCACTTTCCCCATTCAAAATCCGACGATTCTATACTGAATTGACAGACGAACTCACCATGATCGCTTTGGCAATGTTTTGGTACAAATATCGTCTATGCCAAGTTTCAAAACATTCGGTTCAGTCGTTACCTTTTGCAAATCAAAAAGGCTTTCAAACATTTGTAAATCCAAATAAATTTCGAGGATTTAGTCATAGCGCGAAAATCTGCGCTCTTCAGTCTCCCTTCTCGGTTAATTTGCCGATCAAAATGGAAAATTTATATTTCCTTCAAAGTTATTTTTCAATAAATTTAGTATCGGGTCTATCACTTCGATCTGTGAAACTACGGAATGGGATTTAAGGCTTTATCGAACAGGCATAATGACACTTTTTCACTATTAAAATTGAGGCCTGTTACAGTCTTGATATTCGATTAAAATAATTAATTAGGTTTCTGCATTTACGTTCGTTATCATCTGCGAACTAAATTCCTTGCCACTCTTTTCCACGCAGCAAGTCAATACCAAGACATGGTTTGCTTCTTCTATATAAATGATTAACTATTTCATTCTTAGGAAATATCATCTCATCTGACATGTTCGGCCAAGCCTTTTCGAAGGTTGCTAATTTTATTAATTTCTTTTCTTTAAAATCAAATTCTGCAAACAAGAAACATTTCTAGTTAGTATTTATGGATATCATCCTATACTCAATTGCGAATATGTTTGTCATTTCGAAGGTGATTCAAGTGCGAAGTTTCGGGGCTAGTTCACTAAACAAGGTCTGTGTGTAAGAGAATGATGTCGAATTCTCGTTATTATCTTTTGATACATCAAATTGTTGCATTCGCGAAAATGACCGCCAAGTTAAAGTCAATGCGAAAGGTATCTAAGTATCGAAATCAAACTCGAAAACCCCTCCAGGAAAACAAAGGCCCTAGCTTTTGGCCACGAGGTCAACATCTATGGCCAGTATCTGCTATATATGACGTAAACTGATTGACAAAGTAACCTAAATTTTGTATAGAACCAGTAAATTCTAGCAGAAATGGGCTCCGACTTGAGAGAATGACGTCAAATGTAATATGTTTCTGCGCATTGTCTGCTGATACACATAAGTATTGAATTTACAGAAGTGATTAATGCTATTCTAAAGGGATTCTGAGTGCGGAAGAGGACGAGAACATCAATACCAGCGAATTTAGGCCCTGGCTTGCGAGAATGAGGATAGAGAGGCTGTGCTCTGAAAGAGAATCATTCAAAATAGCTATTTGCCAAATGTCATGCAACCGAAAGTGCACAATATAACTGCACGACTGCGAGGTATTGTTCGCGCACAGGGCTGTCCAACTCATTAAATACTACATAGTCATTTCTGTCTCTTCGAAGTGGGCTACCGTTTGAAATTGTCCGGTAATGAGTGAGTCCATCTGAATCCTTTCGTCAGCAAAATAAGCATTCAAGATTCAAGATTTTATTGTACAAACACCAGTCAAAGGCAGAGTACACACTTTAAGAGGAATACAACTAGAGAAACAATGGAACAGTGACATGAATATTAATATTTATATATATGTTATATCTGACAGATATGTTATATCTGACAGATATGTTATATCTGAGTGTTACCGTTGATATTAGAACCTTGATTTTTGGCATTAAAGTGCATCAGGGGACTGTTACCAGCATGTTTCGAGCTGACCTACTTTTGATGAAAATTTCTGGTGATTTTTGATTAAAATCACTGGTGAATCTAACTTGAGCCGTGCCCATCTTAATATAGGCAGGATTTCAACTGGGGGTCCAAGAGTTCAGCGTGCGTCAGAGTCCTAATGCCTACCCAACTTCTTATGTCCTGTGACGTTATTCACACTGGGCATGAAGGTGCATTAGGGGACTGTTACCAGCATGTTTCGAGTGGACCTACTTTTGATGAAAATTTCTGGTGATTTTTGATTAAAATCGCTGGTGATTCTAACTTGGGCCGTGTCCATCATAATATTGGCAGGATTTCAACTGGGGGTCCAAGAGTTCAGTGCATGTCGGAGTTCTGATGCCTAACCTACTTCGTAGGTCCTTTGACGTTATTCACACTATTCTCATATATAATAATTAACGAAGCAATAATTCATTCCACCGAATATAGTTGCAAATGAATTCGAACGCGCTTGAAGACAGTGTTGTTATGTGAGATCGGAGGTTGAAAAGAAAAGTGTGACAGAGATCACACTCTCCTAGCGCATGCGCATTTCAAAAAGTCACAAGAACAAGAACAAGAACAAGAACAACAACAACGCGAGCCTCTCGTAGACCTGCGTGCCGCAGGTAACAACAACGAGAGCCTACCGTAGACCTGCGTGCCGCAGGTAAAAATACTCGGAGTTCACGTGGGAGTGCAGATACCGTTCTGTGATAAAGATTTGATTTTGAAGAAAAAAAATCATGCCCAGTGGCATGATTCTCATCTTCACAAGTCCAGGTAAATCCTAAATCCTCGCAGAGGGTTTACCTGGACATTTTTGGTGATTCGAATGAGTTCTTGAGTTCTATTATACAATCTCGTACATTTCATCCCCTGCGCTTGTTTAAAATTAGCATGTCGGTATCCACAGCCTGCGGTTTCCGCTTGACATCAAAGCAGTTTGGCCCGCGATGAAATTGAAACCTGTCACATCTCATACCTGGCAGCGGATTGGCCTAATCAACCAGCTTAGCGCGCTCACTGATTGGGGTTATTCAGGGGAAACCCCTTCATTTATTTATATCCAGACCTCGTATGGGTAACTAACCAAGCCAGTGTATCGATCCCAATAGATCAATCGATACACTGGCTCGCGAGGATGCATGATTCTGTGAATATTTAATATAGGAGAGATTAGATAGCAGGGCCGTAGCCAGGATTTCTTGAGGGGTGGTTCACCTTCACTTCAAAAGGTCACATCAAAGGTTCGCTGTATGAGAAAACGGGCAAATAGGTGGTTCGTTTCAGTCTGAACAAGCAGCCAGAGGATGCTAGGTCCCCCGCCAAAATGGCAGCAATATTTATAAGCGCTGTCGGTTTCAGAAGATATTCATGAGGATGGCAACAGCTACTTCACAGGCGTAAGAAGCAGAGGGGTCTTTCCACCTTCCCACATGTCCCAGGTTTTGAGATCAACTCCGAATGGCTGACTGAATGTTGATTGCTACTGTAATATATTTTCTTTACCATGTAGCATGAAAATTATGTAACCGAAATGCAACCCCAAGAGACAACTCATGGCATATTATCTGCAAACTAAATTTGACAAGAATATGAAGGCATCCTCAACCTATTGCCCAGAAACCAAATTTAGACTTTGCCACAAGGAATCACCACCTGTAGGTGCAAGCAGGCAAAACACAATCCCAAATGACATCTCATGTCATGGTATCGGCATATGAACTTTGAGACTCTGAAGAGGGGTCCTCAAGTTATTGCCGGTACTAGATGCCCACCGGTGTTCATGTTATTTGGGGCGGGTCACATATAAATACAAAATTTGAGAATAATCTGATGAGCAGTTGCCAAATTATTGCCCGGAAACAAATTTTTCCACCAGGAGACGCCACCTGTAGGCAGAAGCGGGAAAATACAATCCCAAGGAACATGGTATCGTGGGGACATCTGCATACCAAATTTGAGAAGAATCCGATGAGGGTCCTCAAGTTATTGCCCAGAAACCAAATTTAGATTTTGACACCAGGTGACGCCACCTCTAGGCGCAAGTCAGTGAAATGCATTATCAAGCGACATCTTATGTCACGGTACATTCATACAAAATTTGAGAAGAATCCGATGGTCAGTTCTCAAGTTATTACCCGGAAACGAATTTGTGATGTTGCCACCAGGTGGCGCCACCTGTGAGTGCAAGTGAGCGAAAGGCAATCCCAAGCAACAGCTCCTGGCATGGTAAATGCATGCCAAATTTGAGAAGAATCCGATGAGCCGCAACGTTTCTCATGTTACCCAGAAAGGTACATATGTAGGATATTTCAAAGAAATTCGACCAAGTGTTTCTAAGTTATCACTTGCAGCATGGAATAATGGAATGAACTCTAGTGGCGCCACCTCCGGGTGGATTTTGCTGAAATGCATCACCAACGGTGTTTTGTCGCAGGGAATGGATTTACCAAATTTCGAAGAAATCCGACAAATTGTTCGAAAGTTATCGATCGCGAAGGATTTGAACAAACATGAACGGACATGCATTAAAGATTGGAACAAGACCCAGTGGCGCCACCTACAGGCGGATCTTGCTGAAACGTAATACCAGCGACGTCTTGTCGCAAAGAATGCAGATGCCAAATTTTGGAGGAATCCGACAAAGCATTTAGGAGTTGTCGCTTATGAAGCATTTGCACGAATATCCACGGACATGCACTAAAGATTGGAACAAGACCCAGTGGCGCCACCTACAGGCGGATCTTGCTGAAACGTAATACCAACAGACGTCTTGTCGCAAAGAATGCAGATGCCAAATTTCGGAGGAATCCGACAAAGCATTTAGGAGTTATCGCTTATGAAGCATTTGCACGAACATCCACGGACATGCACTAAAGATTGAAACAAGACCCAGTGGCGCCACCTACAGGCGGATCTTGCTGAAACGTAATACCAACAGACGTCTTGTCGCAAAGAATGCAGATGCCACATTTCGGAGGAATCCGACAAAGCATTTAGGAGTTATCGCTTACGAAGTATTTGCACGGACATGCACTAAAGATTGGAACAAGACCCAGTGGCGCCACCTACAGGCGGATCTTGCTGAAATGTAATACCAAGAGACGTCTTGTCGCAAAGAATGCAGATGCCAAATTTCGGAGGAATCCGACGAAGCATTTAGAAGTTATTGCTTACGAAGTATTTGCACGGACATGTCCGTGCATGCACGGACATATAGAAGCAAGACCCCAGTGGCGCCACCTACAGGCAGATCTTGCTGAAACGCAATACCAAGAGACATCTTGTCGCAAAGAATGCAGATGCCAAATTTCGGAGGAATCCGACAAAGCATTTAGAAGTTATTGCTTACGAAGTATTTACACGGACATGTCCGTGCATGCACGGACACATAGAAGCAAGAACCATTTTAAAGTCCCCGGCCGCGTTGCGGCGGGGGACAAAAAGGCATTTGTATCAGAAACGCCCCCCGCCGCCGCCCTTCTTGGTTACGGGCCTGGATAAAAGCTCCGATTCAAGGCTCTTCACATGCATCGGGTATTCTTCCTTCCTATCTGTCTGATCACCTCGACAGGTAGGTACGTTTTTATGGCTCAGTATTGCTCATAATAATGTCCCATTGGTAAGGCATAATATCGTTAGTATTTACATACTGACATTCATTCTATGTCATGAATTCAAACCCCGTAATGCCCCCCCCCCCATCCCCACCCCCGATTGTATTGTCCCCTAAAATTTAATAATTTCATGTCCCGTGAGTATTAACTTTTTCCGATGTAGGCCTATGTATATCATCATGTGGATACATATGAGGTTGATGTTTAATTATTGCGATAACTGATGAATATTGTCAACTTCAGTTGTAATCCCTGTCCCGGATGAGTTGATCAGTGCGAACAGTTTGTAATGTTTATAGTGTGACGTCATTATATGTAGTCTGTCCTGTTTGCAAGCCATGCCCATTCAAGTTTCATTAAACAGCTTAAGATTCTAATCTTTACATCCGTTAGTTCCGTTTTGTATCCGGCTTAATTGGGCTATGCCATATGGTAATGTTCCACGCATGCGTAATGAGGACATTTGGCAAATTACCAACTAACACGGACGTGGTTCAGCACTGCTGATCCCTTCAACTGGACAGTTCCTGTAAAACAAAGTCAATTGTTTGTAAACTATCTGTTTCAAATGGATTCCTCATCACCTATGTTTTTGCTAATAGCCATATCTGGAATAGTTTCGCCATTGCACGGTAAGTTAATGCTTAATTGCATATATTCTATTTAAAATAATTAATTGAGAACGTTTACTGGTCTCATCTGTTTTGTACAAGTATTTCAGGACCGAATATTGTATCCATGCACGTGCTTTATTTTTTCAGATTACCAGTAGGCCTATATATGTTTTGCGTATTTATAAAAACATGCTTGAAACATACATGTATAGTGGAGATAAATACTATTAGTGTGTGTTATGTCCTTGTTTGTCTGCAATAGTGATAAAACACAGTAATAATGTAATAACTATAGCAATACATCTGAAGTGAATTGATTTAATTTTGTGCACGTCAAATATAAGAAACGTCTCATAGTAAAATGGGGGCAAATGTTCATATAGTGCACGTTCTGATTCCGAAAACCAGTCTGTATGGTTCGACGCCGGCCAATCGCTAAGGAACGAAAGGGTACATAGCTCGAAAAAAATATATGTTTTTATTTATCTATGACCAGGAAAGGCTTACCAGTCTACCCACGGTGTCAAACTGAGCTGCCATGTATGAAAGTTTAATTTTTAGGGTATGAAACGATCTTTTAACTCACTCACCCACTCCCTCCTCACTCATTTACAGAGAGTGTTGATATATGCTCTACGCAACATCATCCGTGCTTTAATTACTGTTAACGTGGTTGATGCGTTCCCCTTTCTTATGTTATGAGTATATATATTCAACTGGCAATGTGAAGCCATTGGATAATGTACATGTACAGAGACTGCATATATATAATAGCTGATTACTTTGGGTATACTGCTAGCCTCGTCAATAAGGAATTCCGGTATCTATATAAAAATATATCGTGTTATTCTATTTTATTAGTACTAATACACGGGCATAACGGAACAGTGTGTATCGTATAACCTACACGGAAAAGCAACTATTGGTGAAACCATTTCGGATGTGTTTGTTATCTTTTTCCTGTCTTTTATTTATTTCTTTTCTTTTTCTTTAAACACTTAACGACTTGACAGGCCGGTGTTAATGCCGGGGAATGGAAGGGACTGTGTTTTTATTGGGCATCACTCAGAATGGATTGTTTGCAAAAGTCTTTCCTTCCTGCAGTATTCCTGGTTGTAAGTCTCCACATATAGATTCAAAGAGGAATGACTTGAATAGAACCCGATGGCGTATATTTTCCAACCATAGTCTATTATCATAAATGGGTTTTTTCAGTAGAATTGATGCTTCCAATGTCGATTGCTAAGATACATGAATTGCAGGCAAGCACCTAAAAGGTGCGTGGACCCCTCAGCCTGTTTTTATTTAGTCAAGTAGGATCAGGGATGCATCTAGAGCCAGTTTAGTTTTGGAAAACATATGGGCACCCAAAACTCAAATGAAACAAAAAACGAAAGTGTTGTTTTTGTTCAATTTGAAAAGATTTCTGAAGGAAATACTCCTAGAAAAAGCTTCTGGAAGCCTCAATATCGATCCGATTGCATAGCTGGGTATTGAATTTCATGTTAATAAACCTCTGTTTTGTGATTGATCACAGGCTCTTTGCGCCGAAATTCACTTAAAAAAATTGGACCCTCAATAATGAATATCGAAAAGGAACTGGGAGTTTGGGATCGGAACCTGCAAAAAATCCCTGGATACCGTATATAACCGACTTCGGTTTCACGTGAGTGATGTGCTGGGATTACAGCATGCAAGGAAGTGTAGCTTTATCAGTGGCAATTTATGCATTGCATAAGTGTGATAACAAGTAAACACACTTATTGACACAGGCCAACCCTTATCATTATTTGGGGGGGGGGGGAGCTCCAGGTATGCAAACTGATTCAAAATTGCACACAGTCAGGCTAAAAATGGGCTCTCCTAATCACTCGTTTTACATAATTTCCAAGGTACAGTAACATGTTTGGTGACAAAAATTGAAGCATTATGTTGTACCAGTTAAATGTGTGGACACAAATATGGTTCATGCAAAAGTTTTAGAATAAATCATATGATGTAGAATAGAATGATTTAATAGCAAAATTTAAGAAAAATGTTGTCCTTCATTCAATAATAATCATGAATGGACCAGGCTTTCTTGTATCAGGGAACCTTCAAAATTCACAACGAAACATGCAACCAAGGGTTCCCGATGGGCATAGATAACAGTGCAAAAGCTAAGCCATCAATACATTAAAAAATTTAAAAAAATAAAAAATCATGAAATTATCATAGCCATCTGAAAATCTAATCATTTCATCTGTCAACATTCAGGAAGCTCTCACCAAAGTTTGGTCAGGCCCGACTTGATAGATCTGCAGACATTCAGCGGACAAGAACATGTTGATGGGCATAGATAACATTGCAGAAGCTAAGCCATCAATAAATAATTTTTTTTTTTTTTAAATCATGACATCATCATAGCCATCTGAAAATCTAATCATTTCATCTGTTAACATTCAGGAAGCTCTCACCAAAGTTTGGTCAGACCCGACTTCATAGATCTGCAGATATTCAGCGGACAAGAACATGTTGATGGGCATAGATAACAGTGCAAAAGCTACGCCATCAATAAATAATAAAAAAAATAATTAAAATCATGACATCATCATAGCCATCTGAAAATCTAATCATTTCATCTGTCAACATTCAGGAAGCTCTCACCAAAGTTTGGTCAGGCCCGACTTCATAGATCTGAAGATATTTAGCGGACAAGAAAATGTTGACGGACGGACGGACGGACGGACGTACGTACATGGCAACGACAAGACCCCACAGCCCTATGGGCTGAGGGGTAATAATATATAGGTCATATAGAGTGTATCCTCTGGTATATTAAAATGCAAAAAATGTGGTTAGCACCTCTACATAACTGACTGAATAGTTGTCATTTACATATAAATTAAAAAAATACAACGATATGCTTCGTATGGCTATATAATTATTATGTAGATTAGTTAAACCGGTGAAAATTGGCATTTCAAGGAATTTAGCTGTCACTATACTTGTTATAATTCCACTGGCACGTCTAACCGCTGCATGCATGGGTCAAAAGATGGTAGTCTCTTCGGATGCCTAAATTGGCCTATGGAACAAGTGACTGATCTACCTTGACTATACCTGTGTGGTCATTACAATCGTCATGATCGTAGAGAGAATGACCTGCTGGATCATTTCAAGGGACTCATTTATACCATCCCAAATATATTAGTTACATGTACATAAAGTAGGCCAACTCTCTATGTAAATAATGGTCAAACTGACTGTTGATAATGGTACTCTGAAAAAACAACTCATGTGATTTCCGATAGGGTTTGTCATGGTTCCCGACGAAATTTTGAAGCAATGATTTTGGACACAATTGAAATGAAAGCTCGTGTGAAACATGGGCGAAGAGCATTTCCCCAGACAATTTTGTAACACATAATTTGGTACTCACAGGGCTTTAGATCTCCCCAATTTGGGCACACCCCCTATTCGGGGTGGCAATTCTTTTTAGGATTGGACAGAGTGGGGGGCAGATCAGTAATCAGGATGAGTAATCAGGAATCATCCCTTGTAGAAGGAATTTCTTCACCAACGGTTGAAACCCAGCGTGAGGCAATACCAACCAAATGAGACTGTTGAAACACATGCAAAATTCGCTACATTGTTTTGGAAGAAAAAACACAGCCACAACAAAATGATGACAATGTTAGATTTGAGGTGTATGTTAGCAGTTAAGGTGTGACTTAACTTACAGTTTTTGACCTTGAGAAAATAGGTCAATGTCAGTCATATTCATAGAATTCAGGTCCATCATCAGTTGCATATGTGGTATCAATTTAGAATGCCTAGCTATACTTCATAAAATATTATATCATAATATACAGTATATAACCTGAGAAAATAGATTCAGTCAACTCTCTTGCAGGAAACAAGCCTATGTTTATGTATACTATGATTGTCTTTTTGAATTTGGTGCTAATACTGTTATATGGAATATGGAATAGGTCTTTGGATTATGGACGCGGATATTCTCTAATGGACGACGGCTGAATTATGGATGACGGATTAGACGCTTGTAATCTAGTCAGTCACCAATTGCACAAGTATTATGAATTTGGATAGCCTATCTTCACTCCTAATTTCTTTGATAGGCATTTAGAAGTCGGCGTATATAACACAAGGCTATTCTATGGATAACAACTTCAGTAGTATATAAACCGTAAATTGGGCCGGATTGACCTACTTTTGGGGGAAACTGGGGGCGGCTCAGCTCTCGACCAATCAGAAGCGAGTATTTCAAATCCGTCACAGAGCTCTCGTCCAATCAGAAGCGAGTATTTCAAATTGACCAAAAAGCTACTTCCAGCACAGGAGAGTTCCAATTTTTCCAGGTCAAAAATAGTTCCATGTATTCATCCGCGGTGATGCGGTTTTGGTGGTGATGCGGTCGCGGGGAAAAGCTTCCGCGGAGAAAAAGTAGTCCCTAGATAAAATGGTCCGATGGGGTCGAGTGAGGTATCAAAGTGAAGCTTAGGTGAAGGGGCATCTAATGGGTTGGGTGTGGGGTTGAAATATCGGCCTTCTGCGCATGCGCGGTGGCCGAAGGGTATGAAAATAGCCTTTTTGGAGCTAGGGGAATCCTAGTGGACCGATGGGGTCGAGTGAGGTATCAATGTGAAGCATTCATGAAGGGGCATCTAATGGACTGGGTGTGGGGTTGAAATAGCGGCCTTCTGCGCATGCGCGGTGGCCGAAGGGTATGCAAATAGCCGTGTTGGAGCTAGGGGAGCCCCTAATGGTCCAATGGGGTCGAGTGAGGTATCAATGTAAAGCATTCATGAAGGGGCATCTAATGGACTGGGTGTGGGGTTAAAATATCGGCCTTCTGCGCATGCGCGGTGGCCGAAGGGTATGAAAATAGCCTTTTTGGAGCTAGGGGAGCCCCTAATGGTCCAATGGGGTCGAGTGAGGTATCAATGTGAAGCATTCATGAAGAGGCATCTAATGGACTGGGTGTGGGGTTGACATATCGGCATTCTGCGCATGCGCGGTGGCCCAAGGGTATGGAAATAGACGTTTTGGGAGCTAGGGGAGCCACTAATGGGCCGATGGAGTTCTATGAGGTATCCATGTGAAGCCTATGTGAAGGGGCATCCAGTCATGGGTGAGTGCATGTAAAAATTTTCCTGAAAAAAAAAAAAACGGAAAACGGACTTTATCGAAAAACCTGGGAAAATACCTATATGGGGTATGAGGGGTATATAGGTCGCCGGGCTTAACGGGGCTTGTCTATCAATAGAGTTATCTCCCCCTAGTTCCAGGGTGGGTGTATGTAAAAATTTTCCTGAAAAAATACGGAATACGGACTTTATCCTAAATTACGGGAAAATGCCTATATGGGGTATGGGAGGTATAGGACCATCCTGGGAAACGTACTTCTATACATTTGCGGTAGGGTTGTGGGGTCTCGTTTTACTCGTCTCGTCATTTAGAACATGATAGGAAGTGTCCCCGTGCGAATCGGTGAAATTTTTGAAAAAAGTCACCGAACCCCATATAGTCCCATACTGAGGGTATAGGATCAATGTTTGTCCCCTGGGAAACGTACTTCTATACATTTGCGGTAGGGTTGTGGGGTCTCGTTTTACTCGTCTCGTCATTTAGAACATGATAGGAAGTGTCCCCGTGCGAATCGGTGAAATTTTTGAAAAAAGTCACCCAGCCCCATATAGTCCCATACTGGGGTATAGGTTCAATGTTTATCCCCCTGGGAAACGTACTTCTATACATTTGCGGTAGGGTTGTGGGGTCTCGTTTTACTCGTCTCGTCATTTAGAACACGATAGGAAGTGTTGCGGAGCGAATCGGTGAAATTTTTGAAAAAAATCACCAAGGCCTGGGTAGGCCCATAGGCCTATACTGCATGGCTATGGGTGTATAGGGCCATACGGGGTGGACATGTTGGAGTCTAGGTGAGTCCCTGGTGGTCCAATGGGGTCGAGTGAAGTCTTATTTTGAAGCTCTCGTGCAGCAGCATCCGACTGGGCTAATGGTTCGTCCGTGTTCAATAGTCTGCGCATGCGCAGTCTGGCCGTAGTATAGAAAACAGGCATTTTGGGTGCTATGTAGGGGTGTGTTTGGGTTAGAGATGAGCTAATCACGGTTCGAATGGGGCGTGTGAGGTGTCAAAGTGAAGTTTGTGTGGGGTAGAGTCAGAATGGTGTGTTTTTGAATGCATGTCGCGTTAATCTGCGCATGCGCAGTTGGTTGTAGTAAGTAAAGTGGCCATTTTGGGGCAGTGAAGGAAGGTATTTGGGTCGAGATGGGCTATTCACGGTTCGAATGCGTCCTGGAAGGTGTCATCTTGTAGTTCTCGGGGTGTACATTCCGATTTGAGGGATGTTCGCGTCATCTGTGACGTCATCGGTGACGTCATCGGTACGGGTAGTAGCGAAAGTGGACATTTTCGGGCAGTACATGAAGGTATTTGGGGTCGAGATGGGCTATTCACGGTTCGAATGCGTCCTGGAAGGTGTCATCTTGTAGTTCTCGGGGTGTACATTCCGATTTGAGGGATGTCCGCGTCATCTGTGACGTCATCTGTGACGTCATCGGTACGAGTAGTAGCGAAAGTGGACATTTTCAGGCAGTACATGAAGGTATTTGGGATCGAGATGGGCTATTCACAGTTCGAATGCGTCCTCGAAGGTGTCATCTTGTAGTTCTCGGGGTGTACATTCCGATTTGAGGGATGTTCGCGTCATCTGTGACGTCATCGGTGACGTCATCGGTACGAGTAGTGGCGAAAGTGGCCATTTTCGGGCAGTACATGAAGGTATTTGGGGTCGAGATGGTGCGGTAGGAATATCATTCTGCGCATGCGCAGACGCAATGTGGAGCTCTCGTCCAATCAGAAGCGAGTATTTCAAATCCGTCACAGAGCTCTCAGCCAATCAGAAGCGAGTATTTTGACCCGGTGCATTATGGGCCATATCCAAGATGGCGGCACGTATGTTCAAGATGGCGGCACATCCGGTGTCGAAAACTGGCCATTTCGTCTGGATGTGGTCACCTAGTGTCGAAAACTGGACCTTGTATGGGTCCTGCTAGACGTTTTGACGCCATGATATAGACCGGAGAGAGAGAGAAAACAACAACAACAAGGATGACACATGAGGGAACAACAACAACAACAAGTTTTTTTTTCATATAGTTTATTTTCCCCTCCATCATAACATACCCACGCTGGGGGAGCCGCGTTGGGTATGTTTACAATTCAAGAAAGACTCTTGTCCAATCAGAGACAGCCATTTGCATCTGTCCTATTCGTTCCTGTCCGTTAGATGTATTCTTGTCCAATCAGAAGTCGCCATTTCAGAGAGTTCCTTCTTCGGTCATGTTCATTCTGAACCGTTTATTCTAATCATCGTCGGCCAGGCCTGGATATTCTTCGGGCAGCGTGTCCTGAAACAGTTGTTTGCGCATTCTGATCGCATTTTCCAGGGCCTCGGTGGGTGGTAAACCCATATCCTCTTCCAAGTGACGCTTGGTCTTCATGATGGACCTGTGCGTGGGGTCCCCTTTCATTTCAAGCGGTAGTAAGGGTTACTGTTCATAGATCGCCATGGCTGTTTTCCTGATGCGGGGGCGCATTTGGGTGTACGTCTGTTGTAAATTATCCTCTCCGGCGTCCTCGATCGCTTCAGCGTGAGTATTGATAGCTGCTGTCACAATACGATCCCAGAAGGTAGGTTCTGCCTCACTTTCCTGGGATGAAGGCTGATTCTCTGAGGTCAAGCTCCCCATATCAGTAGATAGACTGTCAGCCATCTTGGATTCGGTATCAGTCGATGCACTCTCATCAATCTCTGTATCAGTATCTGCCTCAACGGGCTCCTCGGCGTCTTCAGTCCCATGTATATTTTTCTGGTGTCGCATCATATCGTAATGTCTGGTGAACGTGCGTTCACACTCAGAACAAGTTTAAGCCATGTTGACGGTTGAACGTCGACTGTGCGTGTTTGGGAATACGCTCGCTTTTATAGACAGTAACGCCCATCAACGCTTAGCTCAACGCTTCAACGCCCTGGTGAATTAGCTCAGAAGCTCTGATTTCATGGAATTGACACCAATTCATCGAAATGCAGTGACGCCCGTCAACGCCCGTCGTTACGGCTTAACGCTCGTCTCAACGCTTTAACACACTTTCTTAATGCTTTAACGTTGTTTAATGATGCGTTCGAACAAATGTTTCTTTTGTGCTATTGCTCTGACATACGCCGCTTTCCAGCTCATGCCCGAGGTTTTCAACATCGACGCTGTTCTTTCAATTTCCATATGGACTGGGTCCTTATCCAACAATTTCATATGGGTCAGTAAATCGACATACTGCTGACGTAAAGCCCGTCGTAGTCTGGGTGCCAATCTGTTATGGGCTAAAATTGCAGCTTCCTCTTTCGAATACCCTTTGCGTTGAAACTTGTTTCCTGTGGCCTCCAACATCCCGCCCATCTCGGCGTCCATACTTTCTTTGAACAAATCCTTCCATAGCCTCGAGTTCACATTATGTTCTTCAACCTCAGGTTGGGCCTTCACGGTTGGGTGATATTCCAGGACTGATGGTATGAAGCGGGCCCGCTGTATGGGAGTGGGCTTCTGCTGCTGCTCTGCCAGGAGTGCACTCGGCGGATGGTGTAGGGGTATAGGCCGTTGTGGTGATTCCTCGCCGGGTAACAGGTGGGTCGTCAGCCGACGATCTTCGGGGGTATGAGCTTTTAAATCTACGAACAGGTAGCCGTACGGACGAATTGTCGCTTCTTGAAACGCCCACATAAAATGGTCAATGTTCTGAGGATAAATTCGACTACCAAACACACGGATTTGTGCTCTATCAGTGGGATTGGAGAACAACACAAAGTATTGGCAGTTCAAGGCAATATCTCTGGACGCCTTCCCTTGAGGAAAGAGATTCTGAGTCAAATAGATGACGGACAGATTTCGATGATGGGACCCTTTGGTGAATAGGTCGGCGATTTTCGAATTGTCCTTGGCCGCACTCATCAGATCATCGAGCACTACCACGTTGGTCTGCTCGGAATCGAAGTAATAGGATTCGTCTATGTCGTGAGGAATTCCTGGAACAAAGCTCACATTCTGTAGTCGTGCAGTTTCGTAGGCGGGCTGCCATTGGCTATAACACCAAACAACACGTGTCGGAGCTGGGGTTGCCACACCTTCCTCTAAGAACTTCATCATCCAGGACGTCTTTCCACACCCCGTAGGGCCGCTCACCGTCATCGTATAAGGGTGCTCTAATACTGTCGTGTGTGACGTAGGTGTTGATCGTTCCTCGCGCGTACTTTGAATTTGCACGTTATCGGGACTCCGTTCCTTGAGATGGCTGCGCTGTATATGTCTACGTAGATTAAATGGCGTGGAAAATGACTTCGAACACAAGTGACATGCGTAAACCATGGCTCTCATCTCCACGGACACCAGGCGTATAATGAAGCTTTCACAGATGCATGTGTGTGTTTATATGCAAGAGCTCCGGAGCTCATGGAACTCGGAGCTCCGGAGCTCCGACGCCACCACCGGGCGTTGACGGGCGTTGCTACAAGAGAACTCGGAGCTCCGGAGCTCCGGAGCTCCGGAGGTCACTTCCGCTTCCGTTCACGTGACCGGAACTGACCTTTGACCCCGGCGCGCAAAGGTTTCCACCGCG
>JAVTVY010015841.1:0-63198 GCA_036873755.1 Hanleya hanleyi
AATGCTACACACACGGCATTACTGGGAGACGCACCGAGATTCGTGTCTGCAGCAATACAATGCTAAACACACGGCATTACTGGGAGACGCACCGGGATTTGTGTCTGCAGCAATACAATGCTCCACACACGGCATTACTGGGAGACGCACCGAGATTTTTCTCTGCAGCAACACAATGCCCAACACACGGCATTACTGGGATACGCACCGAGATTGGTCTCTGCAGCCAGACAATGCTACACACACGGCATTACTGGGAGACGCACCGAGATTCGTGTCTCCAGTAATACAATGCTAAACACACGGAATTACTGGGAGACGCACCGAAATTTGTGACTGCAGCAATACAATGCTCCATACACGGCATTACTGAGAGACGCACCGAGATTTGTGTGTGCAGCAATACAATGATAAATTATTGGGAAAATAATTCGCGCTAAATACATGTATTGTGTGCCATTTATGTGTTACTGGAAAGTACAATAAGCAAATAGAAAAACAACAACAGCACGCTAACTTATGGCATTTGAAAAAAATGATTCTATTTTATGTTACAGCTGTGTAAATATTATGGTCGCAGTTTGAACAGGCGGAAAGTACTGTGCAGAGTTGTGTCCCTTGATTACTGGGAGGCGCACTCCTGGGAGACGCACCGCTATTGCCAGACGCACCGGCTGCAAGCTGCAGTCATCCCTTATTCGTTGGGCCTGAATAGCGGTCTGGCCCTTCTGAATAGCAGTCTGACTTGTCAGAACCAATAATATATACACTTCCAACTTGTAAATAAGCATATTGAGAGAGTATGTCATGGTTCACAAGAAGGAGCATTCAGTTCCCATATCAGGCGCCAGGTGGCGCTCCCATGAATGACCGTTTACAATTCGGTCTGAATAGCGGTCTGGCCCTTCTTAATAGAGGTTTGACTTGCCAGAGCCAATAATATATACACTTCGAACTTGTAAACATGTAGATTGAGAGAGTATGTCATGGTCTACAAGATGGAATCTTCAGCTCCTATATTGGGCGCCAGGGGGGCGCTCCTATGAATGACCGTTTATATGTCGATCTGAATAGCGGTCTGGCCTATCTGAATAGCAGTATAGCTCGGTTCCTATATCGGGAGACAGATGGCGCCAAGACGAATGACCGTGTACACGTCTGTCTGAATAGTGGTCTGGCTGATCTGAATAGCGGTCTAGCTTGCCAGAACCAATACTATAAACACTTCGAACTTGTTAAGAGGCATATTGAGAGAGTATGTCATGGGCTACAAGTTGGAGTCTTCAGTTCATATATCGGGCGCCACTACGAATGGCCGCATAAATGTCGATCTGCATAGTGGTGTGGCCTATCTGAATAGCGGTCTAGCTTGCCAGAACCAATAATATAAACACTTTGGACTTGTAAATACGAGTATTTAGAGAGTATGTCATGGGCTACAAGACTGAATCTTCAGCTCCTATATCGGACGCCAGGGGGCGCGCCTAAGAGATATTAGTAGTATATAAAGGGGATATTCATCCAATGTTTTCTTACTGCGCATGCGCAGAAAAAACGGAACTGCGCAGGTCTGTGTGCGCAGGTGTTCTGCGCAAGTGTGGGTGCTGCGCAAGTGTGTGACGTCATGTGCGACGTCACTTCCGGTTTTCGAGCGTGACCTTTGACCCCGGGGATATGTATGGAATGCATGTACTGACCTTCAACATCCGGGACCTTGTCAACATCCATGACACTTTCTAGGGTGATTGAATTATTAGGGTGATGAAATAGGGTGACTGAATTATTAGGGTGATCACGGGTGGGTTTTTCCAGTCGTCCCTCAGTTTACTATCCGGTACCCTGGTTTTACATCCGGGTACTCATCTTACATCCGGGTTTTTACATCCGGGACCTCTTCAACATCCGGGTACTCATCTTACATCCGGGTTGTTACATCCGGGGACCGTGGAACATTAGGGTACTCCTATTAGGGTGATCAAATATGGTCATTGAATTATTAGGGTGATCAAATAGGGTGATTGAATTATTAGGGTGATCAAATGGGGTGACTGAATTATTAGGGTGATCGCGGGTCTCCCAGTGAGTTTTTCCCGTCGTCCCTCAGTTTACCATGCGGGTACCCATATCTGCCTTTCCGAAGCATCCATGTATAGAGGAGGGTCCCCGACAATATTATCATCTATTTGGCTATGTTAAATGGCCAGTGGGGAACCCTCAGTGTCTCCATACAGCGAGATGGCGCTGGCGCGTGCTGTCCGTCCACGAGATGCAGCTGCGTGGAACTGGGCGGAAACTGAGCCGATCGTCGCTCAGCGTGTAGCACTGTGTCACATAAATGGGACATCACCTGTTTTACACCTGAATGAAAAAGATCACAGCAAACAAATGAAGATCACCGTATGTTTCGAGGTCTGTGACGTGGAACAAGTTAGAAATCGTTACAACTGTGTGCACGGTTTCGAGGCAATTGCGCACGTCTTCGATTCTTTAGCGCCCGGTCTCTGTAATAGCCCTCATGCATCCAGTGGAGCAACAATTAGTCCAAAAAAAATGTGTAGGCCTACCATTGTATCCGTATGCGCACATGTGATAGACTAAATGCCAAGTGTATACCAGCCGTATGGTGATTAATATTTTGGAACCAGAAATTGTTTTTCAGCTCAAACGGCCGATGAGACGAATTCATCTGATCTGACTAAAAGCGTACTTTCAAAGTCTTCCCTATACTCGCCACGTTGAGCTAAGGATGTACATGTACATTTCACGCCAGGTGTTCATTCGACGGATGAAAGAAATGACGGACGTCATAGATTGAGTCGACCGAGAGGTTGCTGATTTTATTTTGAGAAAACTCCCAAATAAATTAACCACAATTTTGTTAAATGGATAGTGTGGGGCTACACGAATTTACTGAATCTGTATAAAGTCTTCCGAAGATCGGACAGATGAGACAGAATTGTTAGAAGTAGAGGGCGCCTCAAACTGATCAACACATTTGGGATGTATGGAAATAGGGTCCCAGAAACCGATCAACATCACTGACAGATGACTCAAGATGCTGTGGTGTAGATATGACCGGAGCTGAGATGACCGGCGAAAGTTCAGGCCATGCCAGGACGGGTTGCGGGACACCGAGGGCTACAGACATCGGATTTCGTCAATCCGTCAATATTACGGCGAGTGAACTGCCAATGGTGAACATCTTCCCGTCACTACGGCGAAGCTCAATGCACCGATACATGGCGAGTGACATCAATTTTTTTTTGACGAGTTACAGTCAAAATTTGTGCCGCATCAAAATTATTCCGTGACAGGATTGTTGCTTCAGTGGTTCTGATACTGTGTGGTTCGTGTAGCTTTAATGAGCGTTTACACGCCTGGTTCAACCTCTGCATGAATTGCCTGAGTTGTTTCTTACCAACCGAATTACAGGACCATGTCTCTTCATCTAAAAACGAATTATATAGACGCTGCCATAGCCAGTCACAGTTGGGGCGGACTTGACCGACTACTTCTAGAAGGTGGACACAGAGGATTTCCGTGCGTTTGGCATCATATCGTTGACTGATTCCCGGTCTTCTGCCCTGTGATTTTGGTAAGTTCGTCACTTTTCATTCTAACGCATCGCAGGGCGGTGTCGGGATCTGCACATATTAAAAAGTGATTTTTGTCATGTTGTGCTTATTTCTACACTCCGGCCATCGAAGTACAGTTCAATGTTAAATTATTGTTCTCTATTGAATGTGTTGGAGCGTGTGAGTCTCGCTATCAAATCGTAAGACTGGTTTAGAGACATTTCATATGTATATGCTCAGTGGCGGGCTATACGCCATACCAAATACCATTTCTTCATTATAAAGCCAGTTGCGTGCATTGCAATCAGTCGAAAGCTTTGCAGCAATTAGTAATTAAACAATTAGGTAGATACTTCATGTAGGGGATATTGTCCGAGTCTTTGTGCAGATGAAAACGCTCAAGTCTAGACACATTTTTGTCCCCAGACTTGGCTATTGTATGATATTATTTGAGGCAAAAATATACCACACATGATGTATGACTAAATACATATATACAGTTTTGTATATAGTCTTAATTTACGGAGCCTGTAAATGTGTCCTCTGCTGTCTAAGAAATATACTTTCGAAGGGGCATTCTATATTTTGTTCGTCTTTCGTCGACAGTGCACACAATTCCAATGCTGTATACATGTGACAGTTCCCTCTTTTATGTAAACGCGTTATTATTTACTCAGGCCACCCATACCCAACGGCATTTCCGCTTTATTCATCAATTTGAGGCGCTCGTTGAGAGAGTGAAACTGACGTGGTTCTTATTTTTATTGGAAATGACGTCTATCTGTGCAGCCGCGGAGTAGTAGAAAAACGAGAGTTTGGATACAAGTGAACCATCCGTGATCCAAATGGGGCGATTATGATTTTGTTCGGTAACGTCAGTGCGCGCATGTGTAGTCGGATAGTAGTAGAAACGAGGCATTTAAAGTGGGGGTTTAAAAGGGCATCCTCTTGATGTAAAGTCAAACTGAGGCGGTTTTATTTGAAAGTTTCGTCATTTTACCGTACGTATGCGCAGTCGGGCAGTAGTAGAGAGAAGGGGTATTTAGGGGTACGCTGGGGAGTGTTTTGGCAATCTAGTGTATATCTCATTGAAATATAGCGTGCAAGCGGTGTCGTGTTGAAACTTTCATCAATAACAACACGTTCAGCAATGTTCATAGTTTATTTTCCCCAATGTATGGTGCTCATCTACCTCGTCAAGATCAGCTCTGTAAACTTTTGTACCTAATATTACTGCTTGAAACAAAAACAAAACTTGCTCTTTGATATTTCAGTTTTTATTCTGTGAATAAACATCATAATTAACATACCAATGGCACTCTTGATGGACTACATGCTAATAAGAGTATATAAATAGGTATAAAATAGGACTAATTTATTCATACTGGAAAATCCTATTTTAGAAAACAGATATATGATAAAAAGAAATCGTCAAAAAATAAAAGTCTCAAAGGCAAGACTAGAGTGAACAGTGATCATATCCTGTCAGTTTCATGAACTTCCTTGCAATCAACATACGTCACGTTCTTAAAGTTAGACCGCGGTTCGCAGTTATTTCCTCAGATATGGAGAAAAACATCTGTAATTTTTTTATTATGAGTACTTTAAACTCCAAACTGCTCTATAGGTTTGCATATTCATATCCCAAATATGCCGCCAGGGGGCACTGCTAGGGCGCTGTCATGAGTAGCTGGCTATCCGAATAACGGTCTGGCCTATCTGAAAATCTGTCTATCTCACCAAAGACAATCCGTTTACATGTCGGACTGAATAGCGGTCTGGCCTATCCGAACAGCGGTCTACCTTGCCAGAGCCGATACTATAAATGCTTCGAACTTGAAAATAGGCATATTGAGAGAGTATGTCATTGGTTACAAGACGGAGTCTTCAGTTCCTATATCGCGCGCCAGAGTGCGCCGCGATGAATGGCCGTGTACACGTCTGTCTGAATAGTGGTCTGGCCGATCCGAATAGCGGTCTAGCTTGCCAGAACCAATAATATGAACACTTCGAACTTGTAAATAGGCGTATTGAGAGAGTATGTCACGGTCTACAAGATGATATTTTCAGCTCTTATATTGGACCGTTTACATGTCGGTCTGAATAGTGGTCTGGCCTATCTGAATAGCGGTCTAGCTTGCCAGAGCCATTAATATAAACACTTCGAGCTTATAAATAGGTATATGTCGTGTGGTACAAGGTGACGTCTTCAGTTCCTATATCGGGCGCCAGAGGGCGCTATTATGAATGGCCGTTTACATGTTGATCTGAATAGCGGTCTGGCCTATCTGAATTGTCATCTGTCCTGTCAGGGGCGATAATATCAACGCTTCGATCTTGTAAATATGCATATTGAGCGAGTATGTCATGAGCTACAAGGTGGAGTATTCCCTTCCTATATCGGGTGCCAGGGGGCGCTACCATAAATGGTCGTTTACATGTCGGTCTGAATAGGGGCCTGGCCTATCTGAATAGCCATCCACCTTGCCAGAGCCAATAATATAAACACTTCGAATTTGTAGCCAGGCATAATGGGAGAGTATGTCATGGGCTACAACATGGAGTATTCAGTTCCTATATCGAGCGCGAGGGGGCGCTACCATGAATGGCCGTTTTCATGGCGATCTGAATAGCGGCCTGACCTATCTGAATAGCGGTCTACCTTGCCAGATTCAATAAAATAAACACTTCGAACTTGTAACCAGGCATAATGGGAGAGTATGTCATGGGATATAACATGGAGTTTTCAGTTCCCATATCGGGCGCCAGGGGGCGCTACTATGAATGACTGGTTACATGTCGGACTATATAGCGGTCTGGCCTATCCGAATATTGAGAGAGTATGTTATAGGCTACAAAGTTGAGTATTCAGTCCCTATATCGGGAGCCAGAGGGCGCCACGATGAATGGCCATGTACACGTCTGTCTGAATAGCGGCCTAGCCTATCTGAATAGCGGTCTAGCTTTCCAGAACCAATAATATAAACACTTCGGACTAAATATGACTTTTTAGAGAGTATGTCATGGGCTACAAGATAGAATCTTCAGTTCCTATATCGGGCCCCAGGGGCGCTCCTAAGAGGCATTGCGATAAATCGCTGGCTACCCGAATAGCGGCCTGGCCTGTCGAAATAGCGGTCTAGCTAGCCAGAACCAATAATATAAACACTTCGAATATTAAATAAGCATACTGGGAGAGTATGTTATGGGCTACAAGAAGGAGTCTTCAGTTCCTATATCGGTCGCCAGGTGGCGCTACTATTAATGGCCGGTTATATGTCGGTCTGAATACCGGTCTGGCCTATCTGAATAGCTGTCTGGCTTGCCAGAGCCAATAATAGCAACTCGAACTTCAGAATAAGCATGTTGAGAGAGCATATCATTGGCTACAAGATGGAGTTTTCAGTTCCTGTATCGGGCCTCAGGTGGCGCTCCTATGAATGACACACCGGTTCTCGTCAGATCACCGAAGTTAAGCAGCGTTGAGCTCGGTCAGTACTTGGATGGGTGACCGGGTGCTATACTGGCTTGGCTGATCAGTGTCCAGGATAATAGGAACTGTGGACACTCTCGTGTTCTGGCACATGTTGGTACCGTCGTGATATGACTGCAATAATGTTGAAAACGACGTTAAGTCCTACTCACTCACTCACTCACTCACCCCGTTTACAGTTGGGCCTGAATAGCGGTCTGGCCCTTCTGAATAGCAGTCTGACTTGTCAGAACCAATAATATATACACTTCCAACTTGTAAATAAGCATATTGAGAGAGTATGTCATGGTTCACAAGAAGGAGCATTCAGTTCCCATATCAGGCGCCAGGTGGCGCTCCCATGAATGACCGTTTACAATTCGGTCTGAATAGCGGTCTGGCCCTTCTGAATAGAGGTTTGACTTGCCAGAGCCAATAATATATACACTTCGAACTTGTAAACATGTAGATTGAGAGAGTATGTCATGGTCTACAAGATGGAATCTTCAGCTCCTATATTGGGCGCCAGGGGGGCGCTCCTATGAATGACCGTTTATATGTCGATCTGAATAGCGGTCTGGCCTATCTGAATAGCAGTATAGCTCGGTTCCTATATCGGGAGACAGATGGCGCCAAGACGAATGACCGTGTACACGTCTGTCTGAATAGTGGTCTGGCTGATCTGAATAGCGGTCTAGCTTGCCAGAACCAATACTATAAACACTTCGAACTTGTTAAGAGGCATATTGAGAGAGTATGTCATGGGCTACAAGTTGGAGTCTTCAGTTCATATATCGGGCGCCACTACGAATGGCCGCATAAATGTCGATCTGCATAGTGGTGTGGCCTATCTGAATAGCGGTCTAGCTTGCCAGAACCAATAATATAAACACTTTGGACTTGTAAATACGAGTATTTAGAGAGTATGTCATGGGCTACAAGACTGAATCTTCAGCTCCTATATCGGACGCCAGGGGGCGCGCCTAAGAGATATTAGTAGTATATAAAGGGGATATTCATCCAATGGTTTCTCACTGCGCATGCGCAGAAAAAACGGAACTGCGCAGGTCTGTGTGCGCAGGTGTTCTGCGCAAGTGTGGGTGCTGCGCAAGTGTGTGACGTCATGTGCGACGTCACTTCCGGTTTTCGAGCGTGACCTTTGACCCCGGGGATATGTATGGAATGCATGTACTGACCTTCAACATCCGGGACCTTGTCAACATCCATGACACTTTCTAGGGTGATTGAATTATTAGGGTGATGAAATAGGGTGACTGAATTATTAGGGTGATCACGGGTGGGGTTTTCCAGTCGTCCCTCAGTTTACTATCCGGTACCCTGGTTTTACATCCGGGTACTCATCTTACATCCGGGTTTTTACATCCGGGACCTCTTCAACATCCGGGTACTCATCTTACATCCGGGTTGTTACATCCGGGGACCGTGGAACATTAGGTTACTCCTATTAGGGTGATCAAATATGGTCATTGAATTATTAGGGTGATCAAATAGGGTGATTGAATTATTAGGGTGATCAAATGGGGTGACTGAATTATTAGGGTGATCGCGGGTCTCCCAGTGAGTTTTTCCCGTCGTCCCTCAGTTTACCATCCGGGTACCCATATCTGCCTTTCCGAAGCATCCATGTATAGAGGAGGGTCTCCGACAATATTATCATCTATTTGGCTATGTTAAATGGCCAGTGGGAACCCTCAGTGTCTCCATACAGCGAGATGGCGCTGGCGCGTGCTGTCCGTCCACGAGATGCAGCTGCGTGGAACTGGGCGGAAACTGAGCCGATCGTCGCTCAGCGTGTAGCACTGTGTCACATAAATGGGACATCACCTGTTTTACACCTGAATGAAAAAGATCACAGCAAACAAATGAAGATCACCGTATGTTTCGAGGTCTGTGACGTGGAACAAGTTAGAAATCGTTACAACTGTGTGCACGGTTTCGAGGCAATTGCGCACGTCTTCGATTCTTTAGCGCCCGGTCTCTGTAATAGCCCTCATGCATCCAGTGGAGCAACAATTAGTCCAAAAAAAAATGTGTAGGCCTACCATTGTATCCGTATGCGCACATGTGATAGACTAAATGCCAAGTGTATACCAGCCGTATGGTGATTAATATTTTGGAACCAGAAATTGTTTTTCAGCTCAAACGGCCGATGAGACGAATTCATCTGATCTGACTAAAAGCGTACTTTCAAAGTCTTCCCTATACTCGCCACGTTGAGCTAAGGATGTACATGTACATTTCACGCCAGGTGTTCATTCGACGGATGAAAGAGATGACGGACGTCATAGATTGAGTCGACCGAGAGGTTGCTGATTTTATTTTGAGAAAACTCCCAAATAAATTAACCACAATTTTGTTAAATGGATAGTGTGGGGCTACACGAATTTACTGAATCTGTATAAAGTCTTCCGAAGATCGGACAGATGAGACAGAATTGTTAGAAGTAGAGGGCGCCTCAAACTGATCAACACATTTGGGATGTATGGAAATAGGGTCCCAGAAACCGATCAACATCACTGACAGATGACTCAAGATGCTGTGGTGTAGATATGACCGGAGCTGAGATGACCGGCGAAAGTTCAGGCCATGCCAGGACGGGTTGCGGGACACCGAGGGCTACAGACATCGGATTTCGTCAATCCGTCAACATTACGGCGAGTGAACTGCCAATGGTGAACATCTTCCCGTCACTACGGCGAAGCTCAATGCACCGATACATGGCGAGTGACATCAATTTTTTTTTGACGAGTTACAGTCAAAATTTGTGCCGCATCAAAATTATTCCGTGACAGGATTGTTGCTTCAGTGGTTCTGATACTGTGTGGTTCGTGTAGCTTTAATGAGCGTTTACACGCCTGGTTCAACCTCTGCATGAATTGCCTGAGTTGTTTCTTACCAACCGAATTACAGGACCATGTCTCTTCATCTAAAAACGAATTATATAGACGCTGCCATAGCCAGTCACAGTTGGGGCGGACTTGACCGACTACTTCTAGAAGGTGGACACAGAGGATTTCCGTGCGTTTGGCATCATATCGTTGACTGATTCCCGGTCTTCTGCCCTGTGATTTTGGTAAGTTCGTCACTTTTCATTCTAACGCATCGCAGGGCGGTGTCGGGATCTGCACATATTAAAAAGTGATTTTTGTCATGTTGTGCTTATTTCTACACTCCGGCCATCGAAGTACAGTTCAATGTTAAATTATTGTTCTCTATTGAATGTGTTGGAGCGTGTGAGTCTCGCTATCAAATCGTAAGACTGGTTTAGAGACATTTCATATGTATATGCTCAGTGGCGGGCTATACGCCATACCAAATACCATTTCTTCATTATAAAGCCAGTTGCGTGCATTGCAATCAGTCGAAAGCTTTGCAGCAATTAGTAATTAAACAATTAGGTAGATACTTCATGTAGGGGATATTGTCCGAGTCTTTGTGCAGATGAAAACGCTCAAGTCTAGACACATTTTTGTCCCCAGACTTGGCTATTGTATGATATTATTTGAGGCAAAAATATACCACACATGATGTATGACTAAATACATATATACAGTTTTGTATATAGTCTTAATTTACGGAGCCTGTAAATGTGTCCTCTGCTGTCTAAGAAATATACTTTCGAAGGGGCATTCTATATTTTGTTCGTCTTTCGTCGACAGTGCACACAATTCCAATGCTGTATACATGTGACAGTTCCCTCTTTTATGTAAACGCGTTATTATTTACTCAGGTCACCCATACCCAACGGCATTTCCGCTTTATTCATCAATTTGAGGCGCTCGTTGAGAGAGTGAAACTGACGTGGTTCTTATTTTTATTGGAAATGACGTCTATCTGTGCAGCCGTGGAGTAGTAGAAAAACGAGAGTTTGGATACAAGTGAACCATCCGTGATCCAAATGGGGCGATTATGATTTTGTTCGGTAACGTCAGTGCGCGCATGTGTAGTCGGATAGTAGTAGAAACGAGGCATTTAAAGTGGGAGTTTAAAAGGGCATCCTCTTGATGTAAAGTCAAACTGAGGCGGTTTTATTTGAAAGTTTCGTCATTTTACCGTACGTATGCGCAGTCGGGCAGTAGTAGAGAGAAGGGGTATTTAGGGGTACGCTGGGGAGTGTTTTGGCAATCTAGTGTATATCTCATTGAAATATAGCGTGCAAGCGGTGTCGTGTTGAAACTTTCATCAATAACAACACGTTCAGCAATGTTCATAGTTTATTTTCCCCAATGTATGGTGCTCATCTACCTCGTCAAGATCAGCTCTGTAAACTTTTGTACCTAATATTACTGCTTGAAACAAAAACAAAACTTGCTCTTTGATATTTCAGTTTTTATTCTGTGAATAAACATCATAATTAACATACCAATGGCACTCTTGATGGACTACATGCTAATAAGAGTATATAAATAGGTATAAAATAGGACTAATTTATTCATACTGGAAAATCCTATTTTAGAAAACAGATATATGATAAAAAGAAATCGTCAAAAAATAAAAGTCTCAAAGGCAAGACTAGAGTGAACAGTGATCATATCCTGTCAGTTTCATGAACTTCCTTGCAATCAACATACGTCACGTTCTTAAAGTTAGACCGCGGTTCGCAGTTATTTCCTCAGATATGGAGAAAAACATCTGTAATTTTTTTATTATGAGTACTTTAAACTCCAAACTGCTCTATAGGTTTGCATATTCATATCCCAAATATGCCGCCAGGGGGCACTGCTAGGGCGCTGTCATGAGTAGCTGGCTATCCGAATAACGGTCTGGCCTATCTGAAAATCTGTCTATCTCACCAAAGACAATCCGTTTACATGTCGGACTGAATAGCGGTCTGGCCTATCCGAACAGCGGTCTACCTTGCCAGAGCCGATACTATAAATGCTTCGAACTTGAAAATAGGCATATTGAGAGAGTATGTCATTGGTTACAAGACGGAGTCTTCAGTTCCTATATCGCGCGCCAGAGTGCGCCGCGATGAATGGCCGTGTACACGTCTGTCTGAATAGTGGTCTGGCCGATCCGAATAGCGGTCTAGCTTGCCAGAACCAATAATATGAACACTTCGAACTTGTAAATAGGCGTATTGAGAGAGTATGTCACGGTCTACAAGATGATATTTTCAGCTCTTATATTGGACCGTTTACATGTCGGTCTGAATAGTGGTCTGGCCTATCTGAATAGCGGTCTAGCTTGCCAGAGCCATTAATATAAACACTTCGAGCTTATAAATAGGTATATGTCGTGTGGTACAAGGTGACGTCTTCAGTTCCTATATCGGGCGCCAGAGGGCGCTATTATGAATGGCCGTTTACATGTTGATCTGAATAGCGGTCTGGCCTATCTGAATTGTCATCTGTCCTGTCAGGGGCGATAATATCAACGCTTCGATCTTGTAAATATGCATATTGAGCGAGTATGTCATGGGCTACAAGGTGGAGTATTCCCTTCCTATATCGGGTGCCAGGGGGCGCTACCATAAATGGTCGTTTACATGTCGGTCTGAATAGGGGCCTGGCCTATCTGAATAGCCATCCACCTTGCCAGAGCCAATAATATAAACACTTCGAATTTGTAGCCAGGCATAATGGGAGAGTATGTCATGGGCTACAACATGGAGTATTCAGTTCCTATATCGAGCGCGAGGGGGCGCTACCATGAATGGCCGTTTTCATGGCGATCTGAATAGCGGCCTGACCTATCTGAATAGCGGTCTACCTTGCCAGATTCAATAAAATAAACACTTCGAACTTGTAACCAGGCATAATGGGAGAGTATGTCATGGGATATAACATGGAGTTTTCAGTTCCCATATCGGGCGCCAGGGGGCGCTACTATGAATGACTGGTTACATGTCGGACTGTATAGCGGTCTGGCCTATCCGAATATTGAGAGAGTATGTTATAGGCTACAAAGTTGAGTATTCAGTCCCTATATCGGGAGCCAGAGGGCGCCACGATGAATGGCCATGTACACGTCTGTCTGAATAGCGGCCTAGCCTATCTGAATAGCGGTCTAGCTTTCCAGAACCAATAATATAAACACTTCGGACTAAATATGACTTTTTAGAGAGTATGTCATGGGCTACAAGATAGAATCTTCAGTTCCTATATCGGGCCCCAGGGGCGCTCCTAAGAGGCAATGCGATAAATCGCTGGCTACCCGAATAGCGGCCTGGCCTGTCGAAATAGCGGTCTAGCTAGCCAGAACCAATAATATAAACACTTCGAATATTAAATAAGCATACTGGGAGAGTATGTTATGGGCTACAAGAAGGAGTCTTCAGTTCCTATATCGGTCGCCAGGTGGCGCTACTATTAATGGCCGGTTATATGTCGGTCTGAATACCGGTCTGGCGTATCTGAATAGCTGTCTGGCTTGCCAGAGCCAATAATAGCAACTCGAACTTCAGAATAAGCATGTTGAGAGAGCATATCATTGGCTACAAGATGGAGTTTTCAGTTCCTGTATCGGGCCTCAGGTGGCGCTCCTATGAATGACACACCGGTTCTCGTCAGATCACCGAAGTTAAGCAGCGTTGATGGGTGACCGGGTGCTATACTGGCTTGGCTGATCAGTGTCCAGGATAATAGGAACTGTGGACACTCTCGTGTTCTGGCACATGTTGGTACCGTCGTGATATGACTGCAAAAATGTTGAAAACGACGTTAAGTCCTACTCACTCACTCACTCACTCACCCCGTTTACAGTTGGGCTTGAATAGCGGTCTGGCCCTTCTGAATAGCAGTCTGACTTGTCAGAACCAATAATATATACACTTCCAACTTGTAAATAAGCATATTGAGAGAGTATGTCATGGTTCACAAGAAGGAGCATTCAGTTCCCATATCAGGCGCCAGGTGGCGCTCCCATGAATGACCGTTTACAATTCGGTCTGAATAGCGGTCTGGCCCTTCTGAATAGAGGTTTGACTTGCCAGAGCCAATAATATATACACTTCGAACTTGTAAACATGTAGATTGAGAGAGTATGTCATGGTCTACAAGATGGAATCTTCAGCTCCTATATTGGGCGCCAGGGGGGCGCTCCTATGAATGACCGTTTATATGTCGATCTGAATAGCGGTCTGGCCTATCTGAATAGCAGTATAGCTCGGTTCCTATATCGGGAGACAGATGGCGCCAAGACGAATGACCGTGTACACGTCTGTCTGAATAGTGGTCTGGCTGATCTGAATAGCGGTCTAGCTTGCCAGAACCAATACTATAAACACTTCGAACTTGTTAAGAGGCATATTGAGAGAGTATGTCATGGGCTACAAGTTGGAGTCTTCAGTTCATATATCGGGCGCCACTACGAATGGCCGCATAAATGTCGATCTGCATAGTGGTGTGGCCTATCTGAATAGCGGTCTAGCTTGCCAGAACCAATAATATAAACACTTTGGACTTGTAAATACGAGTATTTAGAGAGTATGTCATGGGCTACAAGACTGAATCTTCAGCTCCTATATCGGACGCCAGGGGGCGCGCCTAAGAGATATTAGTAGTATATAAAGGGGATATTCATCCAATGGTTTCTCACTGCGCATGCGCAGAAAAAACGGAACTGCGCAGGTCTGTGTGCGCAGGTGTTCTGCGCAAGTGTGGGTGCTGCGCAAGTGTGTGACGTCATGTGCGACGTCACTTCCGGTTTTCGAGCGTGACCTTTGACCCCGGGGATATGTATGGAATGCATGTACTGACCTTCAACATCCGGGACCTTGTCAACATCCATGACACTTTCTAGGGTGATTGAATTATTAGGGTGATGAAATAGGGTGACTGAATTATTAGGGTGATCACGGGTGGGTTTTTCCAGTCGTCCCTCAGTTTACTATCCGGTACCCTGGTTTTACATCCGGGTACTCATCTTACATCCGGGTTTTTACATCCGGGACCTCTTCAACATCCGGGTACTCATCTTACATCCGGGTTGTTACATCCGGGGACCGTGGAACATTAGGGTACTCCTATTAGGGTGATCAAATATGGTCATTGAATTATTAGGGTGATCAAATAGGGTGATTGAATTATTAGGGTGATCAAATGGGGTGACTGAATTATTAGGGTGATCGCGGGTCTCCCAGTGAGTTTTTCCCGTCGTCCCTCAGTTTACCATCCGGGTACCCATATCTGCCTTTCCGAAGCATCCATGTATAGAGGAGGGTCCCCGACAATATTATCATCTATTTGGCTATGTTAAATGGCCAGTGGGGAACCCTCAGTGTCTCCATACAGCGAGAAACCGTATTGGGACGGAAAAAATACATGAAACCATGGAACTTATAGTAATAAACATAATCTATAGGTGTTGGACGATTCTTCACTCGCCGTTTCCCTGGTCTTTACCCGTACCTCGAACTCTATAGTTTTTTCACTCCACCTGTTGCTCTTGTAACTTGCTATCTTCCTTCCTCGTCAAAATTTTGTGCTGGAATGTCCGCTCCTAACCTAGACCAAAACATGTACTTGGTCTGTGGGCTGATGGGGCCAAAATGGTCCAAATGAACTCCCACAGTGAGTGAGTGAGTGAGTGAGTGAGTGAGTGAGTCATTGAGTGAGTCATTGAGTGAGTCATTGAGTGAGTGAGTGATTCATTGAGTGGGTGAGTGAGTGAGTGAGTGAGTGAGTGAGTGCGTGAGTGGTTGGTTGGTTGATTGATTGATTGATTGAGTGAGTGAGTGATTGATTGATTGATTGATTGAGTGAGTGAGTGAGTGAGTGAGTGAGTGAGTGAGTGAGTGAGTGAGTGAGTGATCGATTGCTTGAGTGAGTGAGTGATTGAGTGAGTGAATGATTGATTGAGTGATTGGTTGATTGATTGATTGATTGATTGAATGAGTGATCGATTGAGTGGGTGATTGATTGATTGATTGATTGCGTGAGTGAGTGGCTGAGTGATTGACTGATTGAGTGAGTGATTGAGTGAGTCATTGAGTGAGTGATTGAGTCTCAGCGCCTTAACGAACGATAAAGGGGATTTGGAGGACGATTGACCTTTGACCTCTGCGGACACCCATACCTGGGCTCGTGGTCCATAGCCCGAGCATCCAGGATGGCTGTCACCCGTCAAGGCCCGTCGTTACGCCTTAACGCCTGTCTCAACGATTTAACGCCCTATCTTTACGCCTTAACGCCCTAGCATCAGGTGACCCTCCACATTTTCGTAGTAATGACCCCGGTCTAATTTCATAATACGATAGACTGCCCGTGTTCTGCTACATCATAATTCTTCTTGTCTTCTTAATAGCTTAATATCTATGATACCATCCTATTCAGTATTATCAACACTTCAAACGAGCACGTACAGATCGATGGCTGGCTTCGTCTACACGGTGATCGGGATCATGGAGTAAATTTTGTTCTGCCTCAGTTATGCCCCTTGGGTGTGTCTAAAAATCAGGACTCATTTACGGGAAGGATATCTGACAAAAAACGGGGAGGTTGACATTGCCTTTTTAAGTTGAGACCGGACCTGGGAACGTTATAAGAAGTTTAATTGAAATCGCTCTTACAGATTTTTCTGGAAATTGAGCCGAATTTGACCATTTTTCGACATTTTAAGGAGATTTCTAGGAAAAATTAAGCAAGCTTAGAGGAGAATGTTCGAGATTCATTTTACTATATCATAGTAGTGCTATGTCTTAAAATAATAGCTTAATCATGCTCTTTCAGAAAAGATATACATATAAGTGATTTGGGTTGAAGATTTTACGATAATTGGGGGCCGAAAAACGGACCCATGGTCTAATCCTTGCCGAATGGAAGAATCTCTGGAGTGCACCCTTTAAGGCATAATAGTGGAGACTATGCATTATCACAATGTAGACGCCATTACGGAGCGTAGATGTGTCAATACGTCATATTGTTTAATTCTGACTGCCTAGTTACATCTGAAGAGCTATTTTCGGAGTCAGGTGGAAAGAAGACCTTGAGTTCGGTTAAAATAACCCACAGTGTGGCCATTAGTATAATACTGAAGTTAGTGCATACTGTATTTCATACAGGAGTTGTCTCACCCTGGAATGAGATTTCGGTAGATATTATGGCAGAACCAGGTTCTATCAGAATGATATAAATTTGCCAGAATTATTTTCTTTACAAGAGAACCCGTTTACAATCCAAAATGGATGGAACGGATGTATATTATTGAGGTTTTATGAATTATTTCTGAAGTTTCTGAATCATTTCTCATGTTTCTCGGAGAAAATTTCGTGCAAAATTATCAATAATTAGACTTGGTTATATCACGTATTTGCATTTTGCCCGCTTTCCTGGTGTCAAAAAAAAGCAACCACGGTCTTCATATTATCGAATGGCTGTCCATTATTAAGAGCAGATGGGTTAATTCTGAGTTTTGTTCTCGAAAATCCTGCTAGAGTTGGCAAAGTGATCAAAACAAAGATGGGTAGGGGGAAAGTTATCGGTCGAATTTCCCACAGTAATATATATAACTGGCAAGTGTTGTATACCGTCACACTCGCAAACACTCCCAGATTACGATAAATGTGAATAATTAATTTCGCGAAAAACACCCTGCCCCTTAAGGTGGCCCTCCACAGTAATGGCCTCGGTCTAATTTCATAATACGAAAGACTGCCCGTGTTCTGCTACATCATAATTATTCTTGTCTTCTTAATAGCTTATATCTATAATGCCATCCTACTTAGCATTATCAACGCTTCAAACGAGCACGTACAGATCGATGGCCGGCTTCATCTACACGGTGATCGGGATCATGGAGTAAATTTTGTCCTGCCTCAGTTATACACCTTGGGTGTGTCTAAATATCAGGACTCATTTACGGGAAGGAAATCTGACAAAAAACGGGCAGGTTGATTTGCACTTTTTTTTTGCCTTTTTAAGTTGATACCGGACCTGGGAACGTTAGTAAGAAGTTTAATTGAAATCGCTCTTACAGATTTTTCTGGAAATTGAGCCGAATTTGGCCATTTTTCGACATTTAGCCAAAGTGGGTATTCTGCGGTGTGAAAGAAGGTGTTTGGGGTAGAGATGGACCATTCGTGGTCCGAATGCGTCGTGGGGAGTGTCATTTTGTAGCTCTCGAGGTGTAGACTCCGATTTGAGGGCTGTCCATAGCATCTGTGACGTCATCGGTGACGTCATTAGTACGAGTAGTAGCGAAAGTGGTCATTTTGGGGGTGTGTGGAGGTGTGTTTGGGGTAGAGATGGACCAGCCTTGGTCCGTAGCTCTTGGGGTGTACATTCCGATTTGAGGGATGTTCATGTCATCTGTGACGTCATTGGTGACGTCATCAGTAGAAGTAGTAGCCAAAGTGGGCATTTTGGGGGTGTGTGGAGGTGTATTTGGGGTAAAGAGGGACCATCCTTGGTCCGAATACGTCGTGGGAGGTGTCATTTTGTAGTTCTCGGGGTGTACATCTCGATTTGAGGGATATTCACGTGATCGGTGACGTCATCAGTACGAGTAGTAGCGAAAGTGGGCTTTTTTAGGTAGTGAAGGAAGGTATTTGATGTAGAGATGGACCATCCTTGGTCCGAATGCGTCATAGGAGGTGTCATTTTGTAGTTCTCGGGGTGTAGACCCGATTTGTGGTATGTCCACAGCATCTGTGACGTCATATGTGACGTCATCAGTACGAGTAGTAGCCAAAGTGGGCATTTTGGGGCAATGAAGGAAGGTATTTGGTGTAGAGATGGACCACTATTTGTCCGAATGGACCGTGGGGGGTATCAGTGTGAAGCTCTCGTGGGTGAGACTGGTTTGTTTTCATTGGAACTCGCGCCAATCGGCGCATGCGCAGTTGGCCAGTGGGTTTTTCCCGTCGTTCCTTCGTCTTCCATCCGGATAGTGGTCCGAATAGACCGTGTGGGGTATCAGTGTGAAGCTCTCGTGGGTCAGACTGGCTTGTTTTCTTTGGAAGTCGCGCCAATCTGGGCATGGACAGTTGGCCAGTGGGGTTTTGCCGTCGTTCCTCCGTCTTCCATCCGGCTACTGTGGTTTTACATCCGGGTCCTGGTCTTATGACAGGTGGCTTCCATGCACAGAATACATTACTCTGCGCATGTTCATGTATTCTGTGCATATCCAGGCACATGATGAGGGACACATGTTCATTCCTATGTACAGACACCACCACCAACACCACCACACACCACCACCACCACCACACCCCACACACCACCACCACCACACACCACTACCTCCACCACCACCATCACCACCACCACACACCACTACCGCCACCACTACCACCACCATCACAGACCACACACCACCATCACCACACACCACTACCTCCACCACCACCATCACCACCACCCCAAACCACTACCTCCACCACCGCCACTAGCACCGCCACCACCTCCACCACCACCGGGCGTTAACGGGCGTCAACTCCCGGTGGTGGTGGGAGCTCCTGTGTGGCAGAGCTCTTGGATCGAAGCTCTTGGAGCTCAAAGCGTGTGGAGCGCAGCGCTCTGCAGTGACGTCACCGTTTTACATCCGCGTCCTCATCTTACATCCGGGTCTTTCCATGTTACTGTCACGTTTTTTTCATGTTTACTGTCAGGGCTCGAAAGTGACGTCATGTAGTACGTAAAGTGGCCATTTTGGGCTGTCCGTGGATGTGTGTTTGGTGTAGAGAGGGACCATCCTTGGTCCGAATGCGTCCTGGGAGGTGTTATTTTGTAGCTCTCCGGTTGCAGACCCCGATTTGAGGGATGTTCACGTCATTTGTGACGTCATCAGTACGAGTAGTAGCGAAAGTGGTCATTTTGGGGGTGTGTGGAGGTTTGTTTGGGGTAGAGATGGACCATCCGTGGTCCAAGTGGACAGCGTCGGGTGTCATCTTGTAGCTCTCGTGTACATCCGGATTTGAGGGATATTCACGTCATCTGTGACGTCATCAGTAGGAGTAGTAGCCAAAGTGGGCATTTTGGGGAAGTGAAGGAAGGTGTTTGGGATAGAGATGGACCATCCGTGGTCCGAATGGGTCGTTGGAGGTGTCATTTTGTAGCTCTCGTGGTGTACATCCCGATTTGAGGGATGTTCACGTCATCTGTGACGTCATTGGTGACGTCATCGATAGGAATACTAGCCAAAGTGGGCGTTTTCGGAGTGTGAAGGAAGGTGCTTGGGGTAGAGATGAACCATGTTTGGTCCAAATGGCCCGGTTGAGGTATCCAAGTGAAGCTTTCGTGGTGTAGAGTCGGACTGGCGTGTTTTTTATTGCTAGTCGTACCAATCTGCGCATGCGCAGTTGGTGTATAGTAAGTAAAGTGGTTATTTGGAGGTGAACAAAGGTATATGTGAGAGATTGAGGTTCTATATCTCATCCAAGGGTGGTATGTAGCGTGTCAAATCGAAGCTCTCGTGGTACAGACCACGATTTAAGGAATAACCACGTCATCTGTGACGGCATCAGTACGACTAGTAGCGAAAGCGGCCATTTTGTGTGCAATGGAGTGCGTTTGAAAGGGGCCATCTTCGGTCTGGCTACCTGGTAGAGTTACCTGTGTGTGTGCGTGTGGTTGTGCGTCCGCGTGCGCGCGTGTGTGTGTGTGTGAACATTGTGCTTAGCCGTCTCTCTTTCGGAAGATATGAAGGCTCTGAAGAGCCGTTCTTTTCTGTCGCTGTAAGACGAAACTGTCATTGCCACAGCGTCAGGGTCAATAGGGTTATATCACGTATTTGCATTTTGCCCGCTTTCCTGGTGTCAAAAAAAAGCAACCACGGTCTTCATATTATCGAATGGCTGTCAATTATTAAGAGCAGATGGGTTAATTCTGAGTTTTGTTCTCGAAAATCCTGCTAGAGTTGGCAAAGTGATCAAAACAAAGATGGGTAGGGGGAAAGTTATCGGTCGAATTTCCCACAGTAATATATATAACTGGCAAGTGTTAGATACCGTCACACTCGCAACCACTCCCAGATTACGATAAATGTGAATAATTAATTTCGCGAAAAACACCCTGCCCCTTAAGGTGGCCCTCCACAGTAATGGCCTCGGTCTAATTTCATAATACGAAAGACTGCCCGTATTCTGCTACATCATAATTATTCTTGTCTTCTTAATAGCTTATATCTATAATGCCATCCTACTTAGCATTATCAACGCTTCAAACGAGCACGTACAGATCGATGGCCGGCTTCGTCTACACGGTGATCGGGATCATGGAGTAAATTTTGTCCTGCCTCAGTTATACACCTTGGGTGTGTCTAAATATCAGGACTCATTTACGGGAAGGAAATCTGACAAAAAACGGGCAGGTTGACTTGCACTTTTTTTTTTGCCTTTTTAAGTTGAGACCGGACCTGGGAACGTTAGTAAGAAGTTTAGTTGAAATCGCTCTTACAGATTTTTCTGGAAATTGAGCCGAATTTGGCCATTTTTCGACATTTAGCCAAAGTGGGTATTCTGCGGTGTGAAAGAAGGTGTTTGGGGTAGAGATGGACCATTCGTGGTCCGAATGCGTCGTGGGGAGTGTCCTTTTGTAGCTCTCGAGGTGTAGACTCCGATTTGAGGGCTGTCCATAGCATCTGTGACGTCATCGGTGACGTCATTAGTACGAGTAATAGCGAAAGTGGTCATTTTGGGGGTGTGTGGAGGTGTGTTTGGGGTAGAGATGGACCAGCCTTGGTCCGTAGCTCTTGGGGTGTACATTCCGATTTGAGGGATGTTCATGTCATCTGTGACGTCATTGGTGACGTCATCAGTAGGAGTAGTAGCCAAAGTGGGCATTTTGGGGGTGTGTGGAGGTGTATTTGGGGTAGAGAGGGACCATCCTTTGTCCGAATGCGTCGTGGGAGGTGTCATTTTGTAGTTCTCGGGGTGTACATCTCGATTTGAGGGATGTTCACGTCATCGGTGACGTCATCAGTACGAGTAGTAGCGAAAGTGGGCTTTTTTAGGTAGTGAAGGAAGGTATTTGATGTAGAGATGGACCATCCTTGGTCCGAATGCGTCATAGGAGGTGTCATTTTGTAGTTCTCGGGGTGTAGACCCGATTTGTGGTATGTCCACAGCATCTGTGACGTCATCTGTGACGTCATCAGTACGAGTAGTAGCCAAAGTGGGCATTTTGGGGCAGTGAAGGAAGGTATTTGGTGTAGAGATGGACCACTATTGGTCCGAATGGACAGTGAGGGTATCAGTGTGAAGCTCCATTGGGTCAGACTGGTTTGTTTTCATTGGAACTCGCGCCAATCGGCGCATGCGCAGTAGGCCAGTGGGTTTTTCTCGTCGTTCCTTCGTCTTCCATCCGGATAGTGGCCCGAATAGACCGTGTGGGGTATCAGTGTGAAGCTCTCGTGGGTCAGACTGGCTTGTTTTCTTTGGAAGTCGCGCCAATCTGGGCATGTGCAGTTGGCCAGTGGGGTTTTCCCGTCGTTCCTCCGTCTTCCATCCGGCTACTGTGGTTTTACATCCGGGTCCTGGTCTTATGACAGGTGGCTTCCATGCACAGAATACATTACTCTGCGCATGTTCATGTATTCTGTGCATATCCAGGCGCATGATGAGGGACACATGTTCATTCCTATGTACAGACACCACCACCAACACCACCACACACCACCACCACCAACCCCACACACCACCACCACCACACACCACTACCTCCACCACCACCATCACCACCACCACACACCACTACCGCCACCACTACCACCACCATCACAGACCACACACCACCACCACCACCACACACCACTACCTCCACCACCACCATCACCACCACCACAAACCACTACCTCCACCACCGCCACTAGCACCGCCACCACCTCCACCACCACCGGGCGTTAACGGGCGTCAACTCCCGGTGGCGGTGGGAGCTCCCGTGTGGCAGAGCTCTTGGATCGAAGCTCTTGGAGCTCAAAGCGTGTGGAACGCAGAGCTCTGCAGTGACGTCACCGTTTTACATCCGCGTCCTCATCTTACATCCGGGTCTTTCCATGTTACTGTCACGTTTTTTTCATGTTTACTGTCAGGGCTCGAAAGTGACGTCATGTAGTACGTAAAGTGGCCATTTTGGGCTGTCCGTGGATGTGTGTTTGGTGTAGAGAGGGACCATCCTTGGTCCGAATGCGTCCTGGGAGGTGTTATTTTGTAGCTCTCCGGTTGCAGACCCCGATTTGAGGGATGTTCACGTCATTTGTGACGTCATCAGTAAGAGTAGTAGCGAAAGTGGTCATTTTGGGGGTGTGTGGAGGTTTGTTTGGGGTAGAGATGGACCATCCGTGGTCCAAGTGGACAGTGTGGGATGTCATCTTGTAGCTCTCGTGTACATCCGGATTTGAGGGATGTTCACGTCATCTGTGACGTCATCAGTAGGAGTAGTAGCCAAAGTGGGCATTTTGGGGAAGTGACGGAAGGTGTTTGGGGTAGAGATGGACCATCCGTGGTCCGAATGGGTCGTTGGAGGTGTCATTTTGTAGGTCTCGTGGTGTACATCCCGATTTGAGGGATGTTCACGTCATCTGTGACGTCATTGGTGACGTCATCGATAGGAATACTAGCCAAAGTGGGCGTTTTCAGAGTGTGAAGGAAGGTGTTTGGGGTAGAGATGAACCATGTTTGGTCCAAATGGCCCGGTTGAGGTATCCAAGTGAAGCTTTCGTGGTGTAGAGTCGGACTGGCGTGTTTTTTATTGCTAGTCGTACCAATCTGCGCATACGCAGTTGGTGTATAGTACGTAAAGTGATTATTTGGAGGTGAACAAGGGTATATGTGAGAGATTGAGGTTCTATATCTCATCCAAGGGTGGTATGTAGCGTGTCAAATCGAAGCTCTCGTGGTACAGACCACGATTTAAGGGATAACCACGTCATCTGTGACGTCATCAGTACGACTAGTAGCGAAAGCGGCCATTTTGTGTGCAATGGAGTGCATTTGAAAGGGGCCATCTTCGGTCTGGCTACCTGGTAGAGTTACCTGTGTGTGTGCGTGTGGTTGTGCGTCCGCGTGCGCGCGTGTGTGTGTGTGTGAACATTGTGCTTAGCCGTCTCTCTTTCGGAAGATATGGAGGCTCTGAAGAGCCGTTCTTTTCTGTCGCTGTAAGACGAAACTGTCATTGCCACAGCGTCAGGGTCAATAGTGCAAAGACCATTGTGAGACCAACGAGCCGTCGCTGGTTCCGGCGTGAGCGCTCGTGGTCCATAGCCCGGGCATCAAGGATGACTGTCATAGTCCAGTAGTTGTGGGTGATAGCACACCTCTCCATCGAGTCCACTCTGTCGTGAACCGCTTCTGTGAACTCTTTCATGATCTGGCGTCGCCCCTCCTTGTCGTCGCCATCTCCAAACATAGACCGAACCACTGCTCGGTAACCCATGAGTGAATTAACCACGTTCGCATGCTGTAAAATACGAGTCGCATATGGATGGGTCTCCGTCATGGCTCTGCAACAGTAGGAATGGGGTGTGGGTCCAGAGGGACTTGTTTTTTACACATGCGCGCCTACACGTAGCTCTACGTGTGTAGTCCTTGATAAGTGCTATTCTGATTGGTTAGTACAAAAAGAGAGCAACAACAACAACAACAACACAGATTACAGATCAATCCTTTTATTATCCATTCATCACAGCACATCCACTCTTGGGGAATCGCTACAGGTGTGTTTACAATTTACTTATGCTATTGTCCGTGTATTCAGAAGTTCATTGTGCTGATCTCAGACTGCTCTTGTCCAATCAGAAGCCGACCCTCAGAATAAATATAAGTCATGTTGAAGGATGGAACACAAACTGTGGACGTCTTTCGGATTGATGGGGATCAACTGACTGTGGAGTCTGAAGACTCGACTGCAATGCTGGCATTCATGGCTGGGTGCCTTATGGACCGACCGTTGATGTCGCCGTAAATTATCCTTACGACTAAATGACTTCCTGCAGGTAGAACATGTATACTCGCCAACAGCATCTTGAAAAGTAGACTCATGGATGGGGTCAAACATCACGGGTTCCTCAACCCTCAAGCGTGCATGTCCATGGATTACATGAGGGACAATGTTCATTCCTATATGTACAGACACCACCGCCAACACCACCACCACACACTACCACACACCACCACCACCACACACACACACACACACACCACCACCACCACAACCGGGTCCTCATCTTACATCCGGGTTTTTTCATGTTTACTGTTACGTGACCGGAACCGGAAGTTGTCGCAAGACAGGTGGCGCCCCTCGGAGCTCTTGCATATAGACACCACATGCATCACACACACGCATACCTGGTGCACCCTGTACCCTATAGCCCGTGTGGCATAGGGTAGGTACACCAGGGTGCGGGTGCACCAGGTATGTGTGTGTGTGATGCATGTCGTGTTTATATGCAAGAGCTCCGAGGGACACGCACACACACACGCACACACACACATACACACGCACACGCACGCACGCACGCACGCACGCACGCACAGACGTACACACAAACACACGCACACACTCACGCACACGCACGCACGCACGCACACACACAAACGCACACACACACAGGTAACTCTACCAGGTAGCCAGACCAAAGATGGCCCCTTTCAAACGCACTCCATTGCACACAAAATGGCCGCTTTCGCTACCACTCGTACTGATGACGTCACAGATGATGTGGATATCCCTCAAATCGTGGTCTGTACCACGAGAGCTTCGATTTGACACCTTACACACCACCCTTGGATGAGATATAGAACCTCAATCTCTCACATATACCATTGTGCACCTCCAAAATAACCACTTTACTTACTACACACCAACTGCGCATGCGCAGATTGGTGCGACTAGCAATAAAAAACGCACCAGTCCGACTCTACCCCACGAAAGCTTCACTTGGATACCTCAACCGGGCCATTTGGACCAAACATGGTTCATTTCTACCCCAAACGCCTTCCTTCACTGCCCCAAAATACCCACTTTGTTACTACTCCTACTGCTGACGTCATCAATGACGTCACATGACGTGAACATCACTCAAATCGGTGTCTGCACCACGAGAACTACAAGATGACACCCCACACTGTCCACTTGGACCAAGGATGGACCACCTCTACCCCAAACACCTTCCTTCACACTCCGAAAACGTCCACGTTGGCTAGTATTCCTACTGATAACTTCACAGATGACGTGACCATCCCTCAAATCGGGGTATACACCACGAGAGCTACAAAATGACACCTCCCACGACGCAATCGGACCACGGATGGTCCATCTCTAACCCAAACACCTTCCTTCACTTCCCCAAAATGCCCACTTTGGCTACTACTCCTACTGATGACGTCACCGATGACGTCACAGAAGACGTGAACATCCCTCAAATCCGGATGTACACCCCGAGAGCTACAAGATGATACCCCACACTGTCCACTTGGACCAAGCATGGTCCATCTCTACCCCAAACACACCTTCACCCCCCCAAAAATGACCACTTTCGATGACGTGAACATCCCTCAAATCGGGGTGTGCATCCCGAGAGCTACACAATAACACCTACCAGAACGCATTCGGACCAAGGATGGTCCCTCTCTACACCATACACACATCCACGCACACCCCAAAATGGCCACTTTACTTACTACACCCAACTGCGCATGCATGCGATGACGTCACTTCCGAGCTATGACAGTAAACATGGAAAAATCCGGATGTAAGATGAGGACGCGGATGTAAACGATGACGTCACTTCCGAGCTCTGCGCTCCACACGCTTTGAGCTCCAAGAGCTTCGATCCAAGAGCTCTGTCACACGGGACGCCCGTCAACGCCCGGTGGTGGTAGCGGTGGTGTGTGGTGGTGGTGGTGGTGATGGTGGTGGTGGTGGTGATGGTGGTGGTAGTGGTGTGTGGTGGAGGTAGTGGTGTGTGGTGGTGGCAGTGATGGTGGTGGTGGAGGTAGTGGCGTTTGGTGGTGTGTGGTGTGTTGTGGTGGTGGTGGTAGTGGTGGAGATAGTGGTGTGTGGTGGTGGTGGTAATGGTGGTGGTGGGGGTAGTGGTCTGTGGTGGTGTGTGGTGGTGATGGTGTGTGGTGGTGGTGGTGTTGGTGGTGGTGTCTGTACATAGGAATGAACATGTGTCCCTCATCATGTGCCTGGATATGCACAGAATACATGGACATGCGCAGAGTAATGTATTCTGTGCATGGAAGCCACCTGTCTTAAGACGAGGACCCGGATGTAAAACCACAGTAGCCGGATGGATGGCGGAGGGACGACGGGAAAACCCCACTGGCCAACTGCACATGACTTCCAATGAAAACAAGCCAGTCTGACCCACGAGAGCTTCACATTGATACCCCACCCGGTCCATTCGGACCAATATCCGGATGGAAGACGAAGGAACGACGAAAAAACCACTGGCCAACTGCGCATGCGCCGATTGGCGCGAGTTCCAATGAAAACACGCCCGTCTGACCCACGAGAGCTTCACACTGATGCCCCACGCGTTCCATTCGGACCAATAGTGGTCCATCTCTACACCAAATACCTTCTTTCACTGCCCCAAAATGCCCACTTTGGCTACTACTCGTCCTGATGACATCACAGATGACGCCACAGATGCTGCGGACATACCACAAATCGGGTTTACACCCCGAGAACTACAAAATGACACCTTCTATGACGCATTCGGACCAAGGATGGTCCATCTCTACACCAAAAACCTTCCTTCACTACCCCAAAATGCCCACTTTCGCTACTACTCGTGCTGATGACGTCACCGATGACGTGAACATCCCTCCAATCGGGATGCACACCCCGAGAACTACAAAATGACACCTCCCACGACGCATTCAGACCAAGGATGGTCCCTCTCTACCCCAAACACACCTCCACACACCCCAAAAATGCCCACTTTGGCTACTACTCCTACTGATGACGTCACCAATGACGTCACAGATGACGTGAACATCCCTCAAATCGGGATGTACACCCGGAGAGCTACAAAATGACACCCTCCACGACGCATTCGGACCAAGGATGGTCCATCTCTAACCCAAACATATTCCTTCACTTCCCCAAAATGCTCACTTTGGCTACTACTCCTACTGATGACGTCACCAATGACGTCACATGTGAACTACAAGATGACACCCCACACTGTCCACTTGGAGCAAGGATGGACCACCTCTACCCCAAACACCTTCCTTCACACTCCGAAAACGTCCACGTTGGCTAGTATTTCTACTGATAACGTCACAGATGACGTGACCATCCCTCAAATCGGGATGTACACCACGAGAGCTACAAAATGACACCTCCCACGACGCATTCGGACCACGGATGGTCCATCTCTAACCCAAACACCTTCCTTCACTTCCCCAAAATGCCCACTTTGGCTACTACTCCTACTGATGACGTCACCGATGACGTCACAGAAGACGTGAACATCCCTCAAATCCGGATGTACACCCCGAGAGCTACAAGATGATACCCCACACTGTCCACTTGGACCAAGGATGGTCCATCTCTACCCCAAACACACCTCCATCCCCCCCCCAAAATGACCACTTTCGATGACGTGAACATCCCTCAAATCGGGGTCTGCACCCCGAGAGCTACACAATAACACCTCCCAGGATGCATTCGGACCAAGGATGGTCCCTCTCTACACCATACACACATCCACACACACCCCAAAATGGCCACTTTACTTACTACACCCAACTGCGCATGCATGCGATGACGTCACTTCCGAGCTCTGACAGCAAACATGGAAAAACGTGACAGTAAACATGGAAAAATCCGGATGTAAGATGAGGACGCGGATGTAAAACGATGACGTCATTTCCGAGCTCTGCGCTCCACACGCTTTGAACTCCAAGAGCTTCGACCCAAGAGCTCTGCCACACGGGACGCCCGTCAACGCCCGGTGGTGGTAGCGGTGGTGTGTGGTGGTGGTGGTGATGGTTGTAGTGGTAGTGGTAGTGGTGGTGGTAGAGGTAGTGGTGTGTGGTGGTGGCGGTGATGGTGGTGGTGGAGGTAGTGGCGTGTGGTGGTGTGTGGTGTGTTGTGGTGGTGGTGGTAGTGGTGGAGATAGTGGTGTGTGGTGGTGGTGGTAATGGTGGTGGTGGGGGTAGTGGTCTGTGGTGGTGTGTGGTGGTGGTTGTGTGTGGTGGTGGTGGTGTTGGTGGTGGTGTCTGTACATAGGAATGAACATGTGTCCCTCATCATGTGCCTGGATATGCACAGAATACATGGACATGCGCAGAGTAATGTATTCTGTGCATGGAAGCCACCTGTCTTAAGACGAGGACCCGGATGTAAAACCACAGTAGCCGGATGGATGGCGGAGGGACGACGGAAAAACCCCACTGGCCAACTGCACATGACTTCCAATGAAAAGAAGCCAGTCTGACCCACGAGAGCTTCACATTGATACCCCACACGGTCCATTCGGACCACTATCCGGATGGAAGACGAAGGAACGACGAAAAAACCACTGGCCAACTGCGCATGCGCCGATTGGCGCGAGTTCCAATGAAAACACGCCCGTCTGACCCACGAGAGCTTAACACTGATGCCCCACGCGTTCCATTTGGACCAATAGTGGTCCATCTCTACACCAAATACCTTCCTTCACTGCCCCAAAATGCCCACTTTCGCTACTACTCGTACTGATGACGTCACCGATGACGTGAACATCCCTAAAATCGGGATGCACATCCCGAGAACTACAAAATGACACCTCCCACGACGCATTCAGACGAAGGATGGTCCCTCTCTACCCCAAACACACCTCCACACACCTCAAAAATGCCCACTTTGGCTACTACTTCTACTGATGACGTCACCAATGACGTCACAGATGACGTGAAGATCCCTCAAATCGGAATGTACACCCCAAGAGCTACAAAATGACACCCCCCACGACGCATTCGGACCAAGGATGGTCCATCTCTAACCCAAACATATTCCTTCACTTCCCCAAAATGCCCACTTTGGCTACTACTCCTACTGATGACGTCACCGATGACGTCACAGGTGACGTGAACATCCCTCAAATCGGGATGTACACCACGAGAGCTACAAAATGACATCTCCTACGACGCATTCGGACCAAGGATGGTCCATCTCTACCCCAAACACACCTCCACACACCCCCAAAATGATCACTTTCGCTACAACTCGTACTGATGACGTCACCGATGACGTCACAGATGCTGTGGACAGCCCCGAAATCGGGGTTTACATCCCGAGAGCTACAAAATGACACTTCCCACGACGCATTCGGACCACGGATGGTCCCTCTCTACTCCAAACACCTTCTTTCACACCGCCAGAATACCCACTTTGGTTACTACTCCTACTGATGACGTCACCGATGACGTTACAGATGACGTGAACATCCCTCATATCGGGATTTACACCCCGAGAGCTACAAAATGACACCTCACACGACGCATTCGGACCAAGGATGGTCCATCTCTACCCCAAACACCTTCCTTCACAACTCCAAAATGCCCACTTTCGCTACTACTCGTGCTGCTGACGTCACCGATGACGTCACAGATGCTGTGGACAGCCCTCAAATCGGGGTCTACACCCCGAGAGCTACAAAATGACACCTCCCGCGATATATTCGGACCAAGGATGGTCCCTCTCTACCTTAAATACCTTCCTTCACTGCCCCAAAATGCCCACTTTCGCTACTACTCCTACTGATGACGTCACCGATGACGTCACAAATGACGTGAACGTCCCTCAAATCGGGGTCTACACCCCGAGAGCTACGAAATAACACCTCCCAGGACGCATTCGGATCGAGGATAGTCCCTCTCTACCCAAACACACCTCCACGCACCCCCAAAATGACCACTTTACTTACTACATCCAACTGCGCATGCGCAGATTGACGCGACTTGCACTAAAAAACACGCCATTCTGACTCCACCCCACACAAGCTTCACTTTGGCACCTCCCACGACCCATAGTGGCCCATCTCTACCCCAAACACACACCCACATGCCCCACAAAATGCTTGCTTTTTATACTACGGCCAGACTGCGCATGCGCAGAGAATTGAACACGGACGATACATTAGTCCAGTCGGATGCTCCTCCACGAGAGCTTCAAAATAAGACCTCATATGATACCATAGGATCATTAGGGGCTCACCTAGACCCCAAAACGTTCCCCCACAGCCAGCTCCGGGACCCCTTCCATCGTGTTTTTCTTGGCGAGAGGAGAAGAACAAGACCAAACAACCCATAGTAAAACCCACAAAAAAATTTGACCACCCCTCTCCCCATAGCCAGCATATGGGACTATACAGATCTACCCGGTACTTTTTTAAAAATTTCACCGGTTAGCTCCGGGACCCTTCCCATCATGTTCTAAATGACGAGACGTGGAAAACAAGACCAAACCAATCCATAGTAAAACCCCACAAAAAAAATTGACCACCACCCCGCCCCCCCCCTCCCCATATAGGCAATTTTCCGTATATTGTATAATACAGGCCCCTAGTGTAAAGTCCGTGTTCCGCTTTTTTTATATTTCTGTGAAAACATACACCCACTACCCCACCCTACCTCTGTCACCCCGATAAGCCCGGGGGACCGATATTAGCCCTTTGGGATAGGGTTGATAGGATTATATTGTAGGGTAAAGTCCGTGTTCCGTATTTTATATCTGGAGAAATTTTACATGCACCCAGCCTGCCTCTAGAGGGCAGCACCATCGATGCCAAAGGGGAATCCCCTTTTTGTTTGTTTATTTTTTGCGGAGATATACTGGACAATAAACGCTCGACCCTGGGATCGCACGGATGCTATACTCGTCCTAATAACATCGTCCAACACCTATAGATTATGTTTATTACTATAAGTCTTCCTTCCCATGGTCTCAGGTATTTGTTTCGACCCTCCCCGCTCCAAGGTCACACCTGATCGAGTCAAGGAGCTCTCTTGTGTTGGTTTTGGTCTCTTGAGAAACAACGCCACCTGTCGGAACTCCCCGTCATCTCCCCAAGAGTTACCTCCCCCGGCAAAATGGGCCTTTAAATCAGTTTTCTATACTACTCTCGCAAACACTCCCAGATTACGATAAATATGAATAATTAATTTCGCGAAAAACACCCTGCCCCTTAAGGTGGCCCTCCACAGTTTCGTAGTAATGGCCCCGGTCTAATTTCATAATACGATAGACTGCCTGTGTTCTGCTACATCATAATTCTTCTTGTCTTCTTAATAGCTTATATCTATTATGACATCCTATTCAGCATTATCAACGCTTCAAACGAGCACGTACAGATCGATGGCTGGCTTCGTCTACACGGTGATCGGGATCATGGAGTAAATTTTGGGTGTGTCTAAAAATCAGGACTCATTTACGGGAAGGAAATCTGACAAAAAACAGGCAGGTTGACTTCCACTTTTTTGCCTTTTTAAGTTGAGACCGGACCTGGGAACGTTAGTAAGAAGTTTAATTGAAATCGCTCCTACAGATTTTTCTGAAAATTGAGCCAAATTTGACCATTTTTCGACATTTTAATGGGATTTCTAGGAAAAATGAAGCAAGCTTAGAGGGGAATGTTCGAGATTCATTTTACTATATCATAGCAGTGCTATGTCTTAAAATAATAGCTTAATCATGCTCTTTCAGAAAATATATACATATAAGTGATTTGGGTTGAAGATTTTGCGACAATTGGTGACCGAAAAACGGACCCATGATCTAATCCTTGCCGAATGGAAGAATCTCTGGGGTGCACCCTAACGCTTTGACGCCATGATACAGACAGATGAGAGAAAGAAAGATCAACACGTTCACAAGTGTTCCTATAGTTTACTATCCACTCCATCACATCATACCCAAGCTGGGGAGCCGCGTTGGATATGCTTACAATTCAAGCATGCTCTTGTCCAATCAGAGGCCACCATTTGGCGTTGCATCTCGCATATTCGTTCTTGCCCGTTAGATGTATTATCGGCTGCCCTTGTCCAATCAGAAGTCGCCATTTCATAAAGTTAAATCTTCGGCGATGTTCGCTCTGATCCGTTTGTTCTAATCGTCGTCGGGCAGGCCAGGATACTGTAACGGCAACATGTCCTGGAACAGCTATTTGCGCATTTTGATCGCATTTTGCAGGGCCTCAGTGGGCATATCCTCTTCCAAGTGACGCTTTGACCTCTGCGGAGCAAATTGAGGCCCCTTGACCTTTGACCTCTGAGTCCGGTCACGTGACCGGAAGTGACCTTTGACCCCTGTGCATGCACACAAAACCGGATAATAATGGTTCGCAGGGGTCAAAGGTCAAAAGAATGACAATGAAAATCATTTTCTCCGCTGTGGAAATATTTTCTCCACGGTGGAAACATTTTCTCCGCTGTGGAAACATTTTCTCCGCAGTGGAAATATTTCCTCCGCGGTGGAAATATTTTCTTCGCGGTGGAAATCTTTTCTCCGCAGTTGAAATATTTTCTCCGCGGTCGAAATAATTTCTCCGCGGTGGAAATAATTTCTCCGCAGTGGAAATAATTGGACTGTCTTTCAGTTTTTTCAATACACACTCGCCACCAAGCCATGACCGGGATGCTCTTGGTAACACCTAATAACTGTAGTTAGTATCTGGGGTTTAAAATAAAAAAAATAACGTTTCATGTCTTGATGACTCTGGAAACGTCATGTATGCCACAGAGAAGATTGCTGACTCTCGGTAGTAACAACGAAGTAACTCTCTATATGGTCCATATTTGGACTAAATTCAGTCGAAGAACAACTCAATTGTCCTGAAAATGGCCCTGAATTTAGTTGAAATTCAGACCATTTACAACGACAGATACCTCACTTTTAATAACTGGACCGTTTCATCTTTAAAACTATAATGAATGGTTATTTAGCATTTTATCTGGTCATATTTCAGAATTGGGGGTTGGGTAGGGGCTGGCAGCTCTGTACGAAGACTGCCTTGGGATTGTGGCAGCGAAAATTCGCTATTGTTGACCACGGTTTTATACCGAACGGTGGGTATGACGACCTATATTACGGCATAATTCGTTGATTTTCTTCATTTAGAAGGTTGGCCAATCCGGTACCCTCTTAGAAAAAATATATAATGTCAGAAACCAAACATGGCCTTAAGGATACTGAGCCCTCCTGCAGAAACTTTTGCACACCCTCTAGAATTTGTCTTTCTACAGCTAAAATTATGCCTTATAGCTATGGTAATGTATATATTTCTTGAAAGCCCATTTCTTAAGGATTCCAAATAAATAAATGTGTTCGTTGTAAATCTGTAGGTTGTGAAGATATTCAAATAAAAAAAAAATTTAAACATGAGTCTTCTTCTTTAAATGGCTATTTTCCAAAAAATATTTAACTTATTGTAACTTACATCATCATTTCCTTTAGGAGACAACTCCAACAGGGAATCCGTGTCACAGTTTTGTCAGTTTTGGTCTTGTTCTTATTTTATTGACATTTAATTTAACTTCAAAGTTCAAAACTGTGATTTGCTCGATTTTGTAAACAAAAATATGCAGTTAGTTTAATCAATTTTGGTCTAGTTCTCATTCTGTTGACATTTGAGACAAAAATTTCCTGATGGAGCTGTCTCCTAAAGGAAATGGGGATGTAAGTTATGATAAGTTGAATACTTTTTTGAAAATAAAATTTCAAAAAATTAAATTAAATTTTAAATTATTATTTTTTAATCCATATATCTTCACAACTTACAAGTTTGCAGTGAACAAATTTATATATTTGGAATCCTTAAGAAATGTGCGTTCAAGAAATATATACATTACCATAGCTATGAGGCATAGTTTTAGCTGTATAAAGACAAGTTCTAGAGGGTGTGTAAAAGAGTGTGCAGGAGGGCTCAGAACCCTTAACCCAGGAAACGGCGGGGAATAGTCCAAAAAGTACGTCAATTTCAGAGTTACGTCAGCGCCATATGATATGACGTCAGTATTGACCCATTCGTCGCTCTCTGGCCAACTCGACCAAAGGATCTGTCGACGTCGCTAACGTCATTGTGACGTCAGTTGTCACAACCAACACAAAATGGCCTTTGACCAAGCAGGCGAGGTAAATGTTGTTGGTCGGAAAATGGACTGCAAACCTTCATACACGGAAGTTAAGGACCATTTTTCATCCGAAAGTTATCGGAGTATTACCGGTATAGAAAATACATGGAAGAATGAACTTTTGAAGAAGTTAGAAGAACAGCGGCTGAGGAAACCCAAAGGCGATAATTCCTGGGTAGGTACAATTTTTCAATGTTGACGTTTTCTCAGAGAGTCATTTCTAACAATCAAAATTTCAATGGCTCTCATTAGTCCTGTCTGTTCGCTGAATCATATTTGTACACACACTTTCTGCATAATTTGTTTGAAAATGTACACAAAAGTGTACAAAACGTACACAGTACTGTGCATGATAATTTGCATAATACGTTTTGTACTGTACACAGAGACAGTGACGTGGGAAATAAAAAAAATACGAAGCTACACATCTGTATAACATGGCCGTACGTATTTTGAAGCCTTTTGGCAGCAAACGAGAACCCTCTTAGATTATTAATTGAAATAAATAAACAAAAAATAGCATGACTTTATAAACACAGATTTGTTTGTTGGCTGCTCTCTTCCGGAAATTCCCGACGTCATCTGAATGGTTTTGAAGACGTCGTCAACGTTATTGTGACGTCAGTTATCACAACCAGCAAAATGGCATTTGGCTGCTCAGGCAAGCCAACTGTTGATCATCGAAAAATGAACGACAAATGTTCATTTGCTGGAGCCAGAGACTCTTGTTTATCCGAGAGTTGCTCGCGCGTTATAGAAACGAAATGGAAGCACGAAATTTTGAGACTATTAGAAGACAAACGGCTGAGAAACCCCAAAGGCGATGATTCCTGGGTAGGTAGAAAATGCTAACATAGACGTTCTCTCACTTTGAAGAATGTAAATGTCTTCAAAGCCGCTGTCGCTTTCGCCGTTCAAAAGTTGGAGCATGTGACCAAATTGTGGCTGTTAGTGTATTAATACTACCGTACACCACAACTGACCAGTTTATGACATATATACGTTGAGGAAATGCCAAGTGTTCTTTTAATTGTTACCTGAAACTACTCAGTGATCAGACTAAATAGAAATAGAGCCCACAAGTATAGACAGCAGCAACAACATGACAAGAACATACTTTCATTTTCCGGTAGTGCAGTAGAATTTCTTTGTAGTTGTTTCTATTTATGAAAACTGGTAAAACAACAACAACTGGTAACTTATTAGGGCTGTTGAGTTGTTAATTCTTATATACATACATATACTCGATTCTGCTTTGTAGACCTACTGGCCTGTTGTAGATCTGTATAGCCTATTACTCTGTTGTTCTATGCTACGATGTGATAATTAATAACTATACCATACTGTGTCTAATACTGTAACAAATAAGGGAGGGTATATTTATTGATATCATAATTTTAATAACTGACCAGCCCCAAGCTCCTGTGAATACCACAGAATCAAATTTTATGAAGCGGCAAATGGACTCAACGACCAGAGGCCACACAATTAACAAAGTCACCGAAACAGCTACATCATCGAGAACACAATGGTCTACCTTACGCCAACGATAGAAGAGAAAGGAAGAGGGAATGGTATGGTAGCGAAGGTGAGTCGAGTATAGGTTACACAGTGTGTGACAAACGAGGACTATCTATTGTATTTTTAATACATTATACGAACTTGTTCTTTTGATTGAAGGAATTCTTTCGCATCCCATCAAAGTGGTTGAAGAATGGAGAGATGATAAAGGAACGATTCGAGATGCTCGATTATATCCCACCCATGAGAAAACGGGGCAAACCTTTGATCATCTACCAAGCGATCACAAAAGTGAAGAAATATTTGTATCTTCGACGGTCAGGCAGTTACTCTATCTGGAAGATTCCACGGCCGGATGACATCCCATTCGTTTACCAGAGTGACAAAGTAGAGATAACTTCTCCCGTCTCTCATGGTACGTCCAATATAGTATATGTGAAGACAATACTCCACAATCGGACATACCTGTCAAACATACCGCCCTTGACCCCTACCATTTGTTGAACTGCTTTCGAATGTTCGTGTTCCCATTACATAGAGGTCGTGACTCCAAATGAATAAGTTATGTTTCCCAGCGAAACACGCTCTTTCAAAACATACCACCAAAAGGACGTTCAGTGGTCCCGGAAACTATGATATTTGAAATGCCGAGGTAAAAATGTGCCCATTCCAAAGTTCCGCCATTCAGCGCAGTTCAAATCTATTAACCTTATCTAGCCGGGGCGGGGGAGGGGGAGGCATCATGCCCCCACCCCCTCAACACTTTTCAATGTGCTGGCCAGACATCATGATGTTCCAAAAGTATCAAACCGTATCGCTGATCAGTATTCTTAATTCATAATATTCGTTGTAAAGTCGTCATCTAGAGAAGGATGTATCTCAGTCACGCTTTGATTGTGACTGTTCATATGAGCACCATGAGGATCTTGAAGTACATGGGTTCATACCGCCCCTAGCCCCCGGTTAAGCGGAATTCGACACTAGTTACGAAACGTAACGCCATAGTCCTAAGTGCAAAGAATCATGGTAAACAACAGAATGATGTACAAGATGTGTCATCAGAAAGTCGCGATTTCGGATTGTCTGTCCATATTTTTCTCATTTTTCTGGCCTGAAATGGCATGGAAGTAGTTTATTTGGCAAAACTTATTACTCTCTATCGCTTGATCAGCTTTTGAGACAAATAAAATAAAAGAACAAAATCAGCAAAGGTTTCAGCTCTATATCGCAAGTTTTACAAAAATATCCGGGGGTGGCGAAATCCCCCCCTCCCCCCTCCCCCCCTCAACACTCCCAGCCTGGGACATACCTCAAATCGCCCAGGTATTGTAGGTAACTAACTACTTATGTCAAGAGGGCATACGCAAGCTCACGATGTAGCTGTCTTGGTCAGCGATCATATAGGTCATCCTCCCAATATAGTAATGGAATCACAATCTCACACGTACAAGAATATGCAAGAGTAATGTTTCGAGAAAGCTGGTCTGTCTTAACCAATACCTCACCGGAGAACTGCAACCTTGCCATTGTAGATCAGAGTTCTCCTGGTTCGGGAAATTGTCAATTCGTAGGACAGGAGTCACAGGAACAACTCGTCACTCACACTGAAGGCCAGGACGAGTCCCAGGAAGAACTCGTCACTAACACAAAAGACCAGGAATTATATGATGTCGAGGGTGAGTAGTTTCTGAAGTAGTGTTTTTATATTGAATACGGTGCTATAATACTTTCAAATGTTTAGGCCTACAGGTATGAGATCTCAGTGAATTCAGTGGAGTAAATCATAAAAGGCGATATTCCGCTGTGCACAAAAAGAATATCCAGTTCTGTAGCAATGCTTTCCACATCTTTTACACCAGATCCCCCGCATGAACTTAGTTGTCCTCTGAGAAAACCTATCGTCTGCTTCCAGGATGGTGGAATCACTGACAGGCAGAAGTTCCTTTACAATGTTTCTGAGCCAATAGCGCAACACATTGCCCGAAAGCCATCCGCTTCAATTATGCGCAAATCAGTATTACTCAAACCGGTATCTAGGTTGATATTCCAGTATGTAAACTTAAAGGAGAAGAAAACATATGAATAATGTATACACTGAATGAAAGATCTATCTCCCCCATATCCAAAAATGTAAGCAAATATTTTTTGCGATTTTTTCCACTCGATTAAATCGGCGTTCAACCTGCGCATCGTTGTCTCCAATCTTAATAAATTAATATCCTATATCAATGCTCCCCAATCGTACATGTCGCTATATAGGATCTTACAATTGAATTTGGTGTTCTGAGTGCCCATACCATGGATATTTAATAGCATTATGACATCATGGTCGCATCTGGACTCATCCATTTGCAGTCGGGGAGGGGAGAAAGGTTCACTGTGTCCATTTACCCCAATGCTTATACCAAAGATCAGTCCATATATTTACCCCGTATTATGGCGCCACAATGTCGGGACCGCGGCAACATGAAAAGACACCCGAGCCGGCGAGCCGGCTAATTTGGCTGAGCCAACCAAAAATTATTTGTCATCAATGTTCCCTTCAAAGCACTATGAAGCGTTCTCGGGATTGGTTAACACGCGAGTTACTGCAAGCCTGTTAGATCCTACAAGCGACCGTATCCAAATGGGGAGCAGATAGGATTTAATTTTAATTAGATTGCGTTGTCTCTCAAGCGTGCCGACATTTTGGCTTGGGTCGTCTAAGCGTGTGACGTCACCCGGGCCACGCCGCTCTCTAGCGGGGAAGGCGAAAATATAATGACATTGCAAGGAGATATATTACAAACCAAGCCTTTCTTACATTGGACTGATTACAATTTAACAGGAATAGGAACAGAACGTCGTGATATGACTGAAATAGTGTTGAAAGACTAATAAACTCAGTCCAATTTATTGCATCCGCCTCACTGTACTGCGTTTAGAGTAAAATCCTGCCGGCTGACGTTATGCGCCCACTGTTTCAGTACATCTGGTTTCAGCATTGGGAACCGATTAAATGTCACGGTTTTTGGAAGGTTTGGATTCCCAGTTCTGTTAGAACAACCAAACGCCACACACTGCGGCATGATGCCCGTGTATTTGCTGAATAATGGCACACTACCACTATCAAATTATAACAGTATACAAAATATAAACCTGCAGTCCCGAGAGATTCTCATACTTTAACGTACAGGGCAGAAGTGAGTGAGCCCGGCTGACGTCACGCAGCGATGCGCACAATATGTTTTCGGCGTTTCTGATTGGTTAAAATAGACACAAGCCTTTGTAATGGCGGCACTTATGAATCTGTCCACAGGCTCCAGTTTTTGATGTTTCGATATGAATAGATCGGCGGTACAAAATGGCAAAAAGTATTTGCTTACATTTTTGGATACGGAGGAGATAGATCTTTTGCTCAGTGTATACATTAGTCACATGTTTTCTTCTCCTTTAAGGAAAAATCTGATTTGACAGGTTTTGCACTGAAAAAAATAAAATAAAAAAAATAAGCGGTATTACCATCACAAGTAAGGGAGCTTTTCCCATTTCAACGTTCCATATCCTTTTCATGATCATACCAACCTAGTTTACTGTTCGAAATATTGATCAATATAATATTCATGATGATGGATAGCAATTGATTTGTGCTGAATCTAATTTTCTCTCACACTCTCTCTTCTATGCATGTCTGCTTATCGTTGTATTTTCAATACATTTTCAGTGGAAATTCAGACTACAAAGAGAGAGCAGGTAAACAATGGGCAGGCGTTCGATCTGAACGCATTGATTAACATCAGTCGGGTTAACCCTCTTGTCTGGGAGACTCTTGCTCGTGTGGATCCCGGCATCTTGGACAAAATTGCCGATATTCCATCCAATATCTGGGAAAAGGTGGTGACGGTTCCACTCCATGTCTGGGACGCTTTGGGGAGAATCCCTGAACATGTGTGGGGTCAGTTGGTGAAACTACCCCCTTGCGCCTGGGAATATCTGACAAAAATCTCATCGGAGGATAAAGACACTTACTTATGGAATCAGAGCAAAGAAAATTTCCCAGTCCATCCACCAACAGAGGTTAGCAAAGCTGGGGGTGATTTCATTGTTGTCCGACCATCATTAAACCAAGAATCCAGTGTGCCTCTGCTACCGGGATTTGACTTCCAATTGTCCCAAGAATTCAGCGCCAAGCCGCCTCCGGGATTAACCGTTCAGCCTCCCCCAGGATTCGTCGTACTGCCCATACCGCCTCCCCCGGTATTCATCGTACCACCCATACCACCACCACCCCCAGGATTCACCGTACCACCCATACCGTCACTCTCAAGATTCACCGTACCGTCACTCCCAGGATCCACCGTACCACCAATACCGTCACTCCCAGGATTCAACGTAACACTACCCCAAGGATTGTCGATCTCAGGATTCACTGCTGCAGGACAGATATCGTCAACTCCACCAATTTCCCTGGAAGACGGGACAAAAGAGCCAACATCAAATGGAAACGGCATTCCAGGTACCTGTGATGTAGCTGAACCGATTGTGGAATATTCCACACCCAACGCCATATACACCAGAAGATCAACGCGGTCTGGAGCATTTCTCAATCTAGAATCCCTGTCACCCTTTACTGGGGATGGTATTTTCGCGGACAAGCCGAGCACATTTCTCCCCATTACAGTATGGCAATCACTGTCCACACCACCGCCACTCCAGCAGGGGCCCCCTGCTTTCATACAGGAAGAAGAATTAATTGACTGGCAAGAAGATATGCTGGCTCTTCCACGACGATGGTGGTCGGATGATCAAACGAACATCTCTTCTATCCAAGTCCCATCAATATCCGCCAACGACATCCTGTACCATCACCACGAGGACGGCACAGTCATCAAATTGGGCCAGGGCTCTTATGGATCGGTGTTTCTGGGTGAATTACGATTGGAAGGACAATCCTATCTTGTAGCCGTGAAAGATTTCCATCAGAAGATGCTGCACATCGAGAAAATTGAGAAAGAAGCACAAATTCTGAGATATCTTGAGGACACGGGGTTCGTCCCTCATTTGTACGGTTATCTGTCCATGGAACTGTCCCTTGTCCAAGAGTGCATCGGCGGAGGAACCACTCTACAGGACATTCTGGAGGTTGCAGTTGAAACAACTGTCCCCAGAGAAGTATGGGCTAGCATATGTTTGCAACTGGCTACTGGACTGGCAGCCTTCTTTAAGAAGGGCGTTCTCATCAACGACATAAAGCAAGACAATATTTTAGTCAACTGCAGTCCTACAGAATGTCTTGTTAAGTATATTGACATGGGACTGGCAACGTTCAGGCAGGGGCGCAGCTTCTGTGGGTCACCTGGTTACTTGGGCCAATTCCCTCATCTGGCGCCGGAAGTGACCCATCGTATCGAGACTTCACCGGCTTCAGATATCTACAGCCTCGGTATTGTCTACAAAGCTATCATGAAGAGAGGACAACTGCCAGAACTCGGCATCGTAGTGGATAGCTGTCTTGCTCGGAGACCCTCCAAACGGCCCCATATCGGACACATCGTCACCGACTTATATACTCTGGTCATTCGACCCCATTCATAAGCCTAGGCCAAGTAAATAGGTTACATAACGGGGAAACAATTAAGGAAAGAGACGATATCATCAAAGACAGACTTTGAGATAATCACGTTTTTTTTGGTGTGATATATTGGTGCGTATTACTTTGCTCGCTGGCGACATTTTCATGATTAGTAGCCCATTTAACTGTATATTTTTCGTGTAGAAAATGTAAAATATAATGATTTGATATCAATGGTAAAAGCTGATTTTTCTGGAAATGTGATATTCTACAGTGGTTGACCTTCATCTGGGTGAACAGACCAGGAAATTACAAGGATTGAACTTGCTGAATGTTTGGTCAAGCATAACAAACAGTTCCAGAGGATTGTCATGTGAACAATTCGAAATAAAGACAATGATGACTTCAGGCAATGTTTGTACGACATACATTGGTGAATATTTGAAACAACGAATCTCATCACCGAGGAAATTCAAAGCACAGTCGTCCCAAGGAATTAGAAAGTCAATTGTCCTTAGAAACCAATTAGAATAATCACATCCTGGATATAATGTCTGCGTCAGAGATCACGCAGAAGGAGACAGGAATTGCTATGGCACAGTATCAAAGTACATATGGCGTCCTTCTCATGCGTTACCCCTCAAACACGACTCGCTTCGAGTAGACAAACTGTTCTCACCAGACTATGTGCGGACATTCAAGGGGAAGAAACGAATTTTCTCATATATCAGTCTTATTGCCATTGGACAGGGACTGGGACGAGGAAGAACTCGGTGGGAAGGCTTCTGTCAAACTGGATATCAAGGAATGTCACGAGAAGCTGTGGCGAGAGGGAGTGCAGTTGGTCAACTACTTGCTCAATACATGTCGATACATCTGGCATGCCAACGCTTCTGTACTGGGAGTGAACGCTTTATATAATGGTGTTTCTATTGAGACCGGAATAACATCGATATATCAATCCCTCAAATGACTCTCCAGCTACAGTACCGACAGAGCCACCGTGGAGACCAGGAACAAGTTGCTAACCAAACGATGCAATTCCGCACAACAGTCAAATAATCATGGCAGACATATGATTATGCTAAGACTTACTGTCGATTGTCAACTTCAGTCTAATCTATGAACGAGTATATCGCCTTTCGTCAGAGCAGAACTTGTGTGGCTACGAAGATTGGGTTTGAATTCTTTTTTGGGAAGACAATTTAAGAAGGAATGTAATTTATACAGCATAGAACAGAACTTTTATCAGAGCAGAACTTGGGTCGCTATGAAGATTGTGTTTGAATTCGTTTTGGGAAGACAATTTAAGAAGGAATGTAATTTATACAGTATAGAACAGAACTTTTATCAGAGCAGAACTTAGGTCACTATGAAAATTGGGGTTGAATTCTTTTTGGGAAGATAATTTAAGAATGAATGCAATTTATACAGCATAGAAGAGAAGTAAATAGCCGTAATTGGATGTTGAAAGCATAAAACTTGCTATTTTGGATTTGTTGACAAATTCATAACCTGGCTTTTTGTATTAATATAGGCATATAACGCGATTTCGAATGTCAAAGTGCTACGTCTACTCAGTATCTGTAGATCTCTAGAGATGTATGTATATATAAAAATAAAAAACTACACTGTGATACAAATTATATTTTTTTTCTAATTGAATGTAGATAAGTCGTTTTACGTCTAATAAATGTCAAGGAACTCCAAAGATTGTATTTGTGTATTTTTTTTTCTTTATTTATTTTTTAATCGTGAACGTATTTCGCTTCCGGGTATTCGCATTGAAACTGTCTCTTTGCAAAAGACCTAATTCTTTCGGTTTGATATCTGACAGATATCAGCTGAGGAATGTTTGACAGGGCGTGAGATGAATTGCTATTCCCTTTTGGGGAAATATAAATCGTTTCGTTAGATTTGAAAGCTAACACAGAACCACGGGAAATATATTATGATATAATTTCCAAATTCTAATAGAACATTGTCTTCATAGATATTTGAATGGAGGATAGTTGCTGAACACGATTGGATTTAACATGATTACACAGATGAAAGCGGAAGTGTTCAAATATATTTTACTATATATGTTGATAATTTCACAATACGATCAATTGAGATCTTTCGGTTACTGGAGAGAAAAATCTTTGAAGCAATACAGACGATTGGGGTTTCAATGCAGTACCAAAGAAATTGGACCTCCTCTGCGCGGGAGATTAATTTAATCAATACACAGATGTTTTGGTCAACCTGTAACCATCTAGGTCATCTATACGCGGTAAGACCCTGGGATGGTGCGTATCCATTTTCAGCCTACTTTTGGCAACTGCAAAGGGGAATTTCCAGAAAACATTACCACGTGACTTCGTCAGCCAATCAGCTAAAGTCTACCAACGTAACCCCAACATAACCCGCCATTTTCGAGTCTTGTGATGTCCTATTTGTTCAAAATTACAGATCTACCACACCTCTTGGGTGATACGAAAGCTATTCATACCTATATATTTTGTAAGCCCAGGCAATATCTGTTACCGAAGTAGTATGAAAACCTGTAATTTATCAGATTTCTCGAGTCTATTCTCCGCCGGATGAAGGCCGAACAGAATCCGGTAAAGTACCTGATATCGCTCCGCGATAATGGAGACACAGGATTCGCAAGCCATCTTATGGATGGCGAAGTGTACGCAAATGATGTTTTGGTAGGGCCAGAATGCCAGTCATGAATTCCAAAATGTATGATCCTGTATCACAGGTTTCTATTCTGTGGCAAGAATTTACTGGGTTTGGACCAATGTGTATTTCTGTCCTTTTATAAACTTAATTTAGCGTAATGGTTTCATAATTATGAACAACGGGAAAGGTTTTCATCAATTCTCTACTTTATAATTGGTAGTCCGGCTCCACCGGAAGTCACGTGATACAGCTATTGTCACTCATTTCATATATGGACAGTTCCATATTAGTCCGGTACCCAGCTCCCATAATGCACCGGAAAACTCGTGAAGCATGATGGGAGTTGGGAACCCGACTAAGTTCCATATCTCAAAACTGGACTATTCTAGCAACTCCGAGGCCGTCTTCTACAGTCGAAATTAAAAAAATAAGGTTAATTATCAATCCAATTCTGATGCATTCAGTTTTCTCATAATTTTATTTCGTTTCTCCGGATTTTCAATTGTACCAAAATTTCAAGTAAACCAATCTGTTTCTTCTGTCGCGATAACAACAGTTTGCTTCAAATAAATGTTTTGGTAGCGGGTATTATGTAACCCATCAGTTACAATCCATGTTCTATAATGAAATCAAAGAGCAACTCTGCCAAAAGTGACTTTTGATAAATCCAGCTAGCAGAACTGGATACTGAATAAGAATCGTTCCTATGGCATTCCTCTATATGAATAACCTGGTTGCCAATTGGAAGATATATTTTATGATGTTTCAGGACAAAAAGCCTACATATACCATATCTCCTCCATGAGTTTTTCAACATTTCTCGTTAACCTTTTCATTATAACTGAAAAACCTCCAAATGTTAGGACGTCAAGCTTCCCAGTCTCACAGCTGATTAATTTGGGCTCATTTTAAAACTAATTACATAACCCTTTGTCCATAATATAACTGGGAAATTAGAATGGTAACCCATTAGTGTTAATTCAAGTATCTGTATTTAACCAGAGTTTTCCTAATTTTGTAGCATTTGTTATCTATTCCGAATTTATCTATTCCATATCTTAGCTAATTACTTGGAGCTGATTTTGACCTTATTTGAATATTCCTTTCATGAGAAAGCGAGACACGTGCCCTTAAAATATGCCCTAGCTGTTTTAGAGCACATGAGCGGGTTACCTTTAGCAGTCGGACATTCCTAGTCGTAACTTTGGGGACGGTTAATGGTAACAATGAGTAACGAGGTGTGGCAAAAGTCACGCTGAATTGATAACATGAATATATAGGCATAATATAACACTGTATACACATTGTCCTTTCGTTCTTATTTTGCCTTTCATGCCTTCGTGATAGTTCACGACTCTCACACTATTTTGACATCGCTCCGAGGAACTTTTTCGTGTTCATTTAATCAACAATCAACATCCAATTCAAAATTTCAAACATTTGAATGTTGTAGTAACATAACAATGTAGGCAATTTGATCTTCTTATATACTAATGACAATAAAGGGGCGTCTTATCAGTGGGATTTTAACATAAATAACAGCGTCTGTGTTAATTATTTGAAACGATTACCCAACTGATTTTTATAATCAGTTTATGAACCTTACTAAATACAAAAACGATGCAGGACGTTGACCACGAATCTATTCATTGTGACCCCGAAAATAAAAGAACTATTAGCTGTTTAGTTTTTATCAATAAACGTCAGGCGAAGGAGACAACTCATATGGATTCGTTTCGGAGTTGATTGTGAAAAAGTAGTTCACCTGTTTCTCGCGATTTTACACGCAGATATCGAATCTGTGGAGTAGAACGCCTTTATTTGTTGGAAATATTGATGGCGATTGGCCGGAAGATCATACACAGAAATCATAAGCGTCTGTTCACCCCCAATTTGTGGAGGTTTTTTGTTTTGTTTTTTTTTGAGAGATTGTTTTGATTGTTTTGAGAGGGGGGGGTGGAGTGGCTACTACTCACCCGTGAGACTCTTCTTGCAGAAGCGAATCTCGTGGAATGTTAATGTCCTTTATCTACTTGCTGTTGTCTTCTTAAACCCCTCTCATAATGCGCCGCGGGTAAAGGATCAAACATGATGGACGTGTAGGCTTTCAACCTAGACACAGAAAAATCTCAAGGTTTATTCCATGCCGCGAAGCTCTCATAGTGAAACCCATTCTTATCGACTGTACAGATTTTAAGATTGTAAGAGATACTTTTTATCGAGCAGCTACTTTAGAAGATCTTTTTAGTCGGGTAAAAGAAGATTGTATTTCAGGTTATTTGAGAGAAATCGGTTTGTTATATAAATTTTAATATATGTACATGTTTTTAATGCATTGGATTACTAAACTATAAAATTGAATACTTTGAATTTTGTTAGATCGTCGATATAGCTGAAATATTGCTGAACGCGACGTTAAACCTTAATTCTCCCTCTCTCTCTCTCTCTCTCTCTCTCTCTCTCTCTGAACTTCAGTGGCTTAAGTGGAACCAGACAAATGGTCATAAATGGTGCGGTAAGAATTTGACGGAAACATGTCACAAAATCTTCTGATATAAACGGTAAGGAACCTTAATTGGGAAACAAAATATCCGCCACTCACACTATAGGTCATCATATCTGATCACCTAATTAATAATTGAGGTAAACCCATGATCTATAGAACTTCTTGTGAAATGCTTGGCGGGCTGGGGTTACCTTCATGAAATTCAATGGGAACGAACTAGATATGTAAGATCAACAATTGTGAGCAGTGAAGGTAATGGTCATGAGAGTGGATAGCAGAATCAAGGCCACTTGGATATAACCAGCCATGGTCACCAGTGAAATGTTCGACTTTCATTAAAGGAACTGTCTTCACCAGGATATACCACCAAAGCCTGTAATAAATATCGTACATTGAAGGTAAATGTTATCTTGCGGGAATTTGTAAAACCCTTCATTACTTTTAGTAAATCCCGGCGCACACGAGAGATATGCCCTGATGTCAAGCCACTCTCCAAGTTAAGTGCCTGTTGTCTCAAGGGATAGCTCTCGTGTGGTTTCAACGCACACGATGAGCAAAAGTTTCACCGAATTGATCCCAGCTCTTGTGGAACGCCTTCTTTCCGATCATGTGATCTTTTGTGACCAGGCTCGCGCAAAAATGTCCATTTTGAACATAAGTGCAAATCACGTGAATATAATATGCGTCTTGCAGGAAACAAGCCTATGTTTATGTATACTTTTGCCTTTTTGAATTTGGTGCTAATACTGTTATATGGAAATGGAATAGGTCTTTGGATTATGGACGCGGATATTCTCTAATGGACGACGGCTGGATTATGAATGACGGACTAGACGCTTGTAATTTCATTGACTGGTCGAATCAGATGGCTGAGCTGTTATCTTACGTTCGCCGCACACGATGATGATTCATCCTCGCGAGGCAAGAATTATCAAACAATATAGATGTTTTGCTTCCGGCCTCGCCACGCGAAACCTCACCAAAAATGCCCACAGACGAGCGCTATCCCCTGAGACAACATGCATTTGAGCGCTCCTGTGCGCCAGGCATAACATATTTAGTTTTCATATAATCACTTGACCCTTAACATTTTCTTATTGTATGAATGAACCCAATGCAACAAAACCCTAGTCAACATATGTTTATAATTTACTAACCTCATCCTCTTTGAGGAGGGGTTATTAGAATTGTCCTGAGCTGTATAGACCTCAGAAACCTTTCTACATCGAGGGTGGAATAACTAGGAAGAGCTGAAACTTGCCTAGTTAGTCACAATTGTAATGCTGTGAGTCTGTATAGTTCTTTGGCGATGACAGATGAGAATTGATACGCTTTCATGCGAAGAAATGATCGAAATTGGTAGGGTAACATTTCACGGAACGTGGATGTTGTTGTTGTTGTTTTCGTACATGAAGAGATGTGGCTTTTATCGAGGTGTGTTCCTGTATATAGATATTACACGAAGATAAATTATGAAAGTTGCAATGCAAGACTGTAGCCAGCAGAAATATTCTACATCGTTTGCAACAGCAATAACACCAGCCGCCACATCTCTTATCTCCCCATGGTTCTGGTTTACGCGAGATAGTTATGAAGGCTGCCAGAGACCAATACAGAATACAAGCGTTTAGTCCGTCATTCAGTATTCAACCGTCGTCCATTAAAGAATTTCCGTGTCCATAATGTAAAGACCTAATTCATATAACAAAATTGAGGTGTGCCTTGACATTGGTGAGAGGACGGTGGGGATTGTTTTTCAGCAATGTGCGTAATACAATATGGCCACCGTCAGACATTCTGGATTTTATTGGATTTTCAGCAGTTTGATTTGTCCGGACAGTAACTGTAGTGTGACTCGACTGATCTACTGCAAACGTGGGGAGTATCTTGCCACTGGAGAGAGGAGGGTTGGGATTGTGTTTCATAGATATGCATAATCCAATATAGCCATGCTTGAGCAATATTGGATCATGTTGCATTTTCAGCAGTCGGATCTTGCCCGGACAATAACTCTAGAACGATTCAATTGATCGACTTAAAACTTGGAGAGTGACTTGACATCGGTGGGGGGCAGTTGAGATTGCTTTTGAGTTATCAGTTATCTGTCATGTCTGTGTAATCCAAAATGGCCGCAATCAGCTATCTTGGATCAGCAGGTTGATCTTGTCCGGACAATAACTTGAGACCGATTGAAGCGATCGACTTTAAACTTGGAGAGTGGTTTGACCTCAGTCAGAGGGCAGTTGGGATTGCTTTTCACTTACCTGCATAATCCAAAATGGCCACCATCAGTCATTTACACATTTCTTGTCTGACCAATAACTCGAGAACCATTGAACCGATCGATTTCAAACTTGGTGAGTGCCTTGACATCGTTGAGTGGACGGTTGGGATCCAAGATGACCGCCAGCCATCTTGCACTTTCAGCAGCTTGCTCTTGTCCGGACAATAACTGGAGTACGATTCAACTGATCTACTTCGAACTTGACATTGATGAGAGGACGGTTGGGATTGTTTCATGGGCGTGCATAATCTAATATGGCCGCCAGTGATATTGGATTATGTTACATTATAAGCAGTTGGGTCTTGACAATAAATCTAGAATGATTCAACTAATCAATTTCTAACTTGGAGAGTGGCTTGACAGCGGCGACAGGATGGTTGGGATTGCTTTTCAGCTACATGTGTCATCCAAAACGGCCATCATCAGTCATCTTTGATCAGCAGCTTGATCTTGTCCGGACAATAACTCGAGAACGATTGAACCGATCGACTTCCAACTTGGAGAGTGGCTTGACATCAGTGATAGGGAAGTTGGGATTGCTTTGCAGTTACCTGCAAAACCAGAATAATGCACTCTCATTCACTTTAGATCAGAGTGTTGGTGTGATCCGTATTGAAAATTAATCATTTTGAAATTTACATTGGCAATAATGAGACATACAGGTCAGTACTAGAAGCATATATGCCAAACCAAGGGGAGGTAATTCTGTATAGGTCTAAATAGCATATATACAAGGTCAATACTATCATACCAGGTAGTATGCATAAAATCGATACATTTCTGACTACGATAAATGAAATTTACGATCCTGTTCCATATAAAGTCATCACAAAGCCCAAATAAGCGCTTTTAAAGGGTTAGAACACCCTTGAAAAAAGTATGTTGTAAATGAAAGAATAGTTCCATCGCTGTCCAAAAGTATTTTCTATTTATTTTTCCGATTTTTTTAAACTGAGCAAATAGCCGATAAACTTTGGATGGTGGCCTGTAAGTGCCATTCATCATTATTCTTTTTGATATTTCTCGATGTTATAATTTTTCTTTAATCAAATGTACTGCTATACACACTGTAATATGGACTAGACATCGACATAACAACAAATCTGTATGTCTGAGAGGAACTATCTTTGCTTATTTGCTGATAACGTAACGGGTAACGGGTTAAGTATATATTCGACATTTTTCGTTATGTACCTGTGGGCAGGTTGTAGTTGAAGATCTCCTTGCACACCATGGGCTTCCTAAAGAAGTTGCGTACAGACAAATGTTGGTGAAATGGCAAACAAATAATTTTGGTCCAGTTGCCTCATCTAGGTCCAATTATGTAATCTACGTACATGGTTGTTTAACCATTAAATAAGCAATAATGTTCCACGTTAAACCTTCAAAATACTTCCCTATCGATGTCTGCTTCCCTATTGAGCCAGAATAACGATGAGTGTTTTGTGGGTATCAGAAAAAAATGAGAGGATAGGAAAATGGATGGTCGTAACAGACCACCATACAAACACATATGTCAAATGCGTTTCATTCGGTTGAAAAAGATCGGAAAAATAAATAAAAAATACTTTTGGACAGTGATGAAACTATTCTTTTATTTACAACATACTTTTTTCACGGGTGTTCTATCCCTTTAACAAGTGTAGTGTAGGGGAACATGCACTATTTGGCCTACTGGTGTATTATAACCGCGCAATGGAGCCTACATCAAGGATGCAGTCCACACCTAAATGATCTGTGGCCAAAAACAGGCATGGGTTCGAGTCTTCGGCTATAAATAGATGTGAAATCTTTAACAAAAACCCTGTAAAATTATATATTTTCTAAATGGGCACACTCGTGCAATTTTTTTCAGGAGACAAATGAGCTATTGAACTTGAAAAGGAAAGACGTACAATCCTCCTTAAACCTTCTTCGAATTCTCTGGAAAAAAAATCCATAAAATGTATGAAAATGTGTCAATAATCCGGAGAAAACGTATTTAATGGGGGGGTTTTTATGCATGTTAAAGTGTTTCCTCTCCAAAGGACATTATAAAATGGTGAAAAAACAGAGGGTCGACCTACTCGTTTTTTTGTAAAGTTTTATCGCCATAAAGGAATCATCATTTTCGCTCCCCGAAAAAGTGCGGATTTTGGCCTGCCAGAAATTCAATTCCGGACACGATTAACTCTGTAGTGGCGCGTAGGTGTGATCAACAAGAAATGGTTGTATCCTGGTTTGGAGAAATGGTTACATACAGCAGGGTGATACTATAGATATCAGTTAGTAGAAAGGGAAGAAGAATTACCATGCTGTCAAACACGGGCGACGTTCCTTATTATAAAATTAGGGAGGGCCCACTTTGTGCGAAACCGTGGCAAGTGTGAACTGCACCCTTGGATCTTGTATGGGCAATAACTCGAGAAAGATTGAACTGATCGACTTCAAATTTGAAGAGTGGCTTGTTATCGGTGACGTTTATGAATACTTTTCCGTTACCTGTTTGATCCAAGATGGCCGCCATCAGCCATCTTGCATTGTCAGCAGTTGGACCTTCACTCATTTCTTGTCCGACCAATAACTCGATTTTCAGTAATTAGATATTTGGTAGTTGTCCAGACAATATCTCGAAAACTATTGAACCGATCGATTTGTGGGATGTATGGCTCATCAGACAGATTTTCAAAATCATACTCTCGGTCAATGATATGGGATATCAGCGACCAAAAAATTGACCATAGAGGAGGTTCACGTCACCCGCAACAGCAGCACCAGGTATGGTGGATGCAATCCACCATAAATGAAGCTGCTGACGGGGAACGGGGACCTCTTTAGTCGTTTTTATTAATAATTGAAATTTGTATAAACCGTATTTTATTTTGTTTTAAAAGATGAAAGTCAACCTTTATATTGGGACTCTCAGGTCCAGGGAAATGATTCTGATAGCATATCTGAGTATCTAAGGATCTTTGGCAGACAGACCCCAGACCCCACGCGTAGTGGTTCAGCGCTTTACGCGCGGCTCAGTTCTATGACCCCGTTGTAACCTATTATGTCAAACAGGTTACCACCTGAGAAAAATGACCAGGCCTTAAATTTTACCTTGCTTATAAAAAAAAAGTCGAATAAGCAAAACATGTGGTTCTTCGGGGATATTTTAAATTTCCCGACCTTTTAATTTCGCGACCGTGTGCTTTTGTGGACAACGCCCCTCCATGATTTTCCTTCTCCCTGAAAAGACATTAATATATAGAAAGTATTGTTTCATATAATGCTTCACATCCGATTTTTACACAGTTGTCACCGAGCTGTTATTTACTGTGTCCTATATATGACTGAAAAGTTTAGGCAAAACTATGATTTATCGTAAGCGCCGTGTTATTCCTCTTCAAATCCGCGAGTCGTGATCACTTCATGGAACAACCTATTGGAGCTGTTACTTTTGCGACAACAAACCCAGGCGGAGGCCTGTAACGGTTGTGTATTACAGAGACCTGAACCAGACAATACCCTTCTTAACACGGCACACACCATTGTATGTGCAGTAAGGCACTGAAGCAAACTCGGGATAGATGGGTATCATTTATTGGTACAGTACCTATGAATCAAGCAATCACGCAGCCCTGTTGCCGACACTCTTGAAGAGCGACCGACATACGAATCAGACCATTTAATCTGTCACTCTGAGAGCAAGTCCAATATCGGCATATACATTTAAGGAACAAAGGCCAGATCTATTACATATAGGATGGGGTTATCGAGTTCTGGTTGATATTATACAGATAGTGCATGCTGTGAGGTGTGATATCACGATTTGTCAGCTCGAGAAGGCAAGGGCGTCGCTACCCATGGTGCGTTTGGTGCGAACGCACCGCCTTTTTGTACGTAGATTGGAAATACAATTATGTAAGATATAAAATCCCAGCTTAGTATTAAAATACGCTAAAATGCAGGAAAAAAGCGTAAACAATTCTTACTTTTCCGGCAGAGGCCCCCCCCCCGCCCCACCCAACCCACTAGAAGCGCGCGCTCTTGGTGCGCATTCCTGGGAGGATGAAAAATGGGAAATCGAGGGCGGATCTACCCGGGGGGGAGCATCTCCAGCAACCTAGGAACCCGAAGCTTCCGGGGCCTAGGCGGCCCCTTGACCCTCCCCTGTTGGTCTGACAGGATTCGCTTATTTTAGCTTTGTGTAAATCATTCATATTGGTACTAGTATTGGTTTCTAATGTTCCATGGCATACAGGTCATCGTTTTGCATGTATTAAATATAACTAGAAAGTCAAATGAATTCAGGTGTGGTGTGGTGTGATTTTTTACAACATTTATGTGTTCTTATAAATGTGAAACAAACGTGAAAAAAGGACCTTAAATCAGCATACATTATGTTCAGATTTATATCCGGGAAACACTTAGAACGCATCTCCAGCGATCTAGGACCCCGGAGCTTCCGGGGCCTAGGCGGCCCCTGGACCCTCACCTGTTGGGCTGTGATTGTCGACCCCCCTATGAACTTTCACTAAATCCGCCTTCGGAAATTGTAAACATTTGCACCCCCTTTGAAATCCTAGTGACGCCCTTGGAAGGTGATGTTCAACGAGTGCGAAACGCATCACAGCATGCAATATCTGTTTTATTATACCGAAAAAAAAACCCATAAACAATACAAATAGACATGCTGTTTTTTTATCCATGATTTCGGCCAAATCTTCATCAATTGGTAACGTAAAACGCTTTCCGTCGTGATTACAGCGGAATGACAGCACAACAGTGGACAATGCTACGAAAGTCTTTTCTCGGGCGATATCGGCGCGAGATTGTGGGACATCACATTGACGAGCTGTTTTTTTCATATAAAGACATCGAGAATTGCGGAATATCACGTGATGGTGTCTCAACCAATTATAATAAACGAATACATAGTGAGGTATAATAATAATATTTATATGTTGTAGCTAAGTGGGTATAATAACATGGCATTCAATTGTATAGACCTTATCTGAGTTTGAACTCCTTTGTGTTTTATATTTCATGTGATTCTTTGATCTCCTTAGAGTCTTCTGGATTAGCAGATTCGAAAGCCCAGTTTCAGTTATCAAGTCTTGTGCAAAGATCAAATGAATGCAGTGGACAAATGGTGTAATTTAACTATGTTTTTTTCTTCTATCAGTATAGCATTATGAACTATTGTATGAACGACAGCTAGCTACTGAACGTATTTTGATGATCTAGTACTGCTCGGAACTAATAAAAGTGGTAGTCTGTATACCAGTAGCAGTGAAGAACAATTATACTTAACTGATTTTATTTGCGTTCCGGGCTCTTAGTCGAGGCTTCAGTAGCAGAAAATAGAAATTGGGTTACACGAGTACCTCTTGCGCAGTGGAGTATAGTATCATTTCCTGTGGTTGGAGAATGACATTGTTGGGATGCTGTAGATAATAAAATACTTCAAAAAACTGTAGGATACATTCATCTGAGTAGCCAGAAGCGTTTCGATCAATAGTTCGGGAGCCATGATCGGGTTTTGGTGAAATTGTTCACCCCATGGGCAGGATAATTTCTATCTATACCATGACTTTCTATGGCTATGTGGCAATTACTCAGGGTGGATGTAGAGTTCCAAAGTATGTGTCCCACCACAGACATTCATTTTACTTTGCCGAAAATGGGGGTAGGTATATTTTAATTGCCGTAGCTTTTTTGTTATTGGTCTAAACTGCCTAAACAGTAACATATATTAATCAATAATAGTAACAGAGTTATATGTTATCAAGATTTGTTCCTGTATCCCGTCTTTGTAACGTCACTTGGGGACCATATCCAAATGACAACTGAAAAAATTGCTCCCGTTTAAAAAGTGGGGTAGGTGTATTTGTATCGCTGTATCTCCCTTATTATTGAACCAATCTATATAAACGTAATACATTTTTTGTGTTAATAAAATATTACTCCGTATTACCACGCGAAGCTTTTTAATACCTAAGATCGTGGTTGTATCCCAATTATATGACCTTCGTGAAGTTGGTCTGCAGTTCGCGGTTAACAGTTCGCTATTCGGAGCAGTCATTATTTTATCGATATAATTGTACCTCTATTTTAACCCCTTTCCCGACCGAATATCACCTTGATACTTGGTACATCAACTATGTTGGACATACTCTATCAGATGCCACCATTAGTTTCCGGATCCGACGCCAGGGGGCGCTGTTCTGAATAGCTAACTGAATAACTAACTGCAGAATCGAATAACTAACTGGCTATTTTAACCCTAGTTGATGTACCAAGTATCAAGGTGATATTCGGTCGGGAAATAGGTTAAAATAGCCAGTTAGTTATTCAGTTAGCTACTCAGAACAGCACCCCCTGGCGGCGGATCGGCCAACTACTGGTGTCATCCGATAGACCATGTCCAACATAGTGGATGTACCAAGTATCAAGGTGATATTCGGTCGGGAAAGGGGTTAAAATAGCCAGTTAGTTATTCAGTTAGTTATTCAGAACAGCGCCCCCCCCCCCTGGCGGCGGATCGGCAAGCTAATTGTGTCATCCGATAGAGCATGTCCAACATAGTGGATGTTCCATGTATCAAGGTGGTATTCGGTCGGAAAAGGGGTTAAAATAGCCAGTTAGTTATTCAGTTAGTTATTCAGAACAGCGCCCCCTGGCGGCGGATCGGGAAACTAATGACGTCATTTGGTAGAACTTGTCTCACATAGTATATGTACTAAGTGTCAAGGTGATATTCGGTCGGGAAAGGGGTTAAAATAGCCAGTTAGTTATTCGATTCTGCAGTTAGTTATTCAGTTAGCTATTCAGAACAGCGCCCCCTGGCGTCGGATCTAATGGTGTCATCTGATAGAGCATGTCCAACATAGTTGATGTACCAAGTATCAAGGTGATATTCGTCGGGAAAGGAGTTAAAATAGAGGTACAATTATATCGATAAAATAATGACTGCTCCCCTTCGAATAGCGAACTGCTAACCGCGAGCTGCAGACCAACTTCACGAAGGTAATCATATGGTGTATTTGGAGGTGATATTGAAATGAAATTTTATCAGACAAATATATTGCCTCTTGAAAAAACGTGTATGTGTGAATGAACTGCCATATGTTTCTTAATAATGGCCCTATCTGTCTGAAATTCATTATATTTCATTCAGCATTTAGGCCATTGCCACATAAAACCACGGTTCATTTTTGTATCTCAACCTGGTATGACATACTTGGGGCCGTATCCAAATGTCAACTTGAAAAAAATACTCCTTTCCAAAATAGGGGTATGTGTAAGTGTGTTGCTATATCCTTCTAATTACTTATCCAAATATGTCGGAATATCGTAATATACACGATTTATCATTCTGATGTAATAGTATATTCGGTCCTGTCATCTAAATGACAGGAGCTACTATTTAATTTACGACGATAAGACTGTGGCAATATACCAGCTGATATGTACATGTACGCTAAAGCGATTCGTAGGTATTTGTGCATGCTTACCTTTTTTTTCCTCAAGTTTTGTACTTTGTTTTTTCTTCACACAACTAAATGTAAATATGGACCTTAGTGTCTGAAAAAAAATCTTATTATTATTATTATATAATTCTCAACATTACTTAGCAGTGTTTTTCAGTTAGTACTTCTGTTCTATCTTTCAACCGTATGATCTAATTGGGGAGTGTATTCAAATTTAATTTGAGCAAATCTACTCCGTCTTGAAAAGGGGGTTATGTGTAAATGACCCGCTACATATTTCTTAATAATTATTTGGGCTGGCTAAATTGCCTCATTTATTACTCAGCAGTTGAAAGCGAAGTCATGTATTAGCGAGATAGATGACAGTTTTCCAACTCGTATGACGTCGTCTGGGGACCATATTCAAATATCAAGTCGAAAACGTACTCCCGGCTGCTAAAGGGCGTATGTTTGATTATATAGCAATACTTTTTTCAATACTGATCCAATCTGCTTGGACTGTGTCGTATATTAGTGAACATTGTTATATTTTTATCATATGCAACTGAGATTCGTTTTAAAATACAAACTGAACAAACTATTCTCTGTTAAAAAATATGGGAGAGCAGGGCATAGGTAATATGTTCAGCATATCTTCTTAATGAATATTTCGTCTGTCACTGTTTTACTATATATCTACTGCATCAGTTATTCGCAGAGTTAGTAATTGTAGTTCAGCTGTTCATTTGACTGCCAAAAATGAGTTTTCCTATTATGTAGTGCTTTTGTTTCAAACTAGTATGAATGAGACTTGTAAAAGCTACAGATGAGTGTTACAATAGATCCAGGTAACTTTAATATCATTGCATATTTACTTGCCGCATACTGTATCAGTATTGCTAAATTCAATATGGCGGCCTTGGCCATCGTCAGAAATGTTAAATTGTTCATGAGATTGAGGGTAATTTCATATCTCACTGTACACCTGCAGCTTCATTAAATTTTCTGCAACAGTTTCATGTTGATTTTCCTTTCCACTGGATCTTCAATGATAAATGACGACAGAACCATTGATCCTATTCAAATGCACACTCGCCATGCAAATATTCACCGCATTGCTAATCAATTTGGTCGACTCGATACGGAGAAAATTTCAAATTTCTAAAAGATCCCTCGAAGATGAATTGGGTCCCATTATCTGTGGAAGAGGGACACTGGGTCACAGATCAGGGGGAACTGGGCCCACGATGATGACTATTGATGTGAAACATTAGATTTTGATAATTGTGCATTCACGAGGTTTAGATAAATGCCCCGAATAAGAAAACGATTCCTTCTTTGAATGACATCTTGTCCCTGTCATATTCGATTTATCTCTGATTATTAGTGCACGATTTTATATTCCAAAACGATTAAAACGGAAACTTTGGTGCATTCAGCCTTGATTGTGGCAAGTATATTCATCATTATGCTTAGCATCTGATAATCTGCAAAAGGCAAGTCATTTGACTTCAACATGTCAATTCAATTAATAATGATGCTGAACTGATTCTTCGTGATGTAAACAGACTTCATTCTTCAAGTGTCAATACTAACCTTCTGTCCTCAATTACGGTCTACCATCCGCTGACTAACCAATCAGACGGATTGAGTGCTCAATATCGAGCTATGAACGTGTAAAGAGTTATGCGAATTTAATTAATAATGCTGCTGACTGATTTTTGATGATGTAAACAGACTCCATTCTTCAAGTGTCAATACTAACTAACCTTCTGTCCTCGGAGCCCTCGGTGGCCGAGTGGTCTAAGGCGCTTCGCTGGTGACCGTTAGCCTCACACCGCTGAACCGGCACGGGTTCGAGCCCAGTTGGTCCATGTGTGAAAGTTTGTCAGTTACTTGCCGAAGGGCGGTGGTTCTCTCCGGGTACTCCGGCTTCCTCCACCAACCAAACTGACTGTCACCATATGAGTGAAACAAACTTGAGTGTGACATTAATCCAAATTCCCTCCCTCCCTCCCTTCTGTCCTCAATTACGGTCTACCATCCGCTGACTGTAACCAATCAGACGTATACGTTTCCAAACGTAGCTGATTGGGTGCTCAATATCGAGCTATGAACATGTAAAGAGTTAAACGCATAACTCGATTATTTCCTAAAAAGTATAAATGATGGGAATAATGCATCTAGTGTGAAGTTTCTCTTCTTGAAATCAGCGAAAGGCAGTTACGCTGGGGGGTCAAGTCTGATAAGATGAGATGGACAAGCTCAGGCCAAGCTAAAACGATGGTAGAGAGCTAGATGTGTATTCAAGTTCCGCAAAACGACAATAGTAAGCGTGATCCTTACGTCTGGCCTTAGACGTGTAAACCCGGATCTCTTGCACGAAGTATAGTAGAGGGTACTTTAGGTCACCAACCTAAAAATCAGCTTCAACAGCCATGTTTATTCAATACTATCTGTTATTAATCTTCTGACGTGGTACACTTGAATTGTGAAACTGGACTGAATATTCCCTGGCACCATGCAATCTTTCGTAACACCATACTACCTATTTATTTGGGTTCATTTGTAAATTGAATACAGACCATGTGATATCATACTGTTAATATACAAGAACACTTTTACTTTTACTCATACTGACCAATTCTAAATATTGGTTAATGTTTAGACACTGAATCAATAACCATTATAATGTAATTATATCCACATCGTCTTTGCGGGAGGGAGCATTTTATTTCTATAAGTAATTCTGATATGACCCCTATTTGTTGTCATCGGTGGAAATGAAAAAAAAACAAATGCTGACACGACGTTACTCTGTCAATAGTGCGGAGTAATCGGAAATGAGGTTTAGACAGGTTAGACAATATTTAATGTGGATATAAATCTTTAATTACATATACACCCGTCTTTCAGAGGGTTCATTTTTTGTTCAATTGATACGTGAATATTATCTCCAAGTGACATCATACAACTGGGATACAAAACACCTCTAATAATAAAAACACTACGCAAAATGCTGAACTGTATATGATAATGTTCAGAAAGATTGGATGATTTCATAAGTGAAGTACGACTATTGAAGTATACGAACCAACTTCTTTGAAAATAATTTTTTTTCAAGTTGATATTTGGATACGGCCCCTGAATGTTGTCATACGTTGATATACAAAACCAAATCCTGATTGTATATAACTCTGGCATATATACTAAATACAATAAAATAAATTTCAGACACTTAGGGTTATTAATAAGAAAGATATGTCAATTTATTCACACATACCCCCTTTTTCAATTGGGTGATTTTTTTATGTTCAAATAAGATTTGAGATTTACCCCCCAATTTTGCCATAGGATTCGAATACAACTACGATCTTAGATATTAAAAACTGCGCTACGTAGCGCTGAACAATAAATAATGATGTTTAGATAGATGGGATCAGTGTTAAGAGATGTATAGCAATCCAAATACGTATACCCCCTTTTTGGAAAGGAGTATTTTTTTCAGTTGACATTTGGATATGGTCCCCACGTGACGCCACACGATTGGGGTACATAAACAAATCATGATATTATATAACTGTGTCATTATTGGTGAGTAATATGCACTATAGCTCAGACCGATTGGGCTATAAATAAGATTGACTGGGTTGTTTAAAGTCACCTACCCCCTTTTTCGGTGGAACAAAACGAATATCTGTAGGGTGTCATTTCGGCAGCAATAAAAATATCTGCACCACTTTGGAACTCTACATCCACCCTGGTTGATATCCACAATGGTCATAGAAATTCATGGTATAGATGAAAATTATCTTGTTGGTGGGGTGAACAAAATTCTAAAATAAGACCTTTTTTCAACTTGGCTCCCAGACTACAAGCCATGATCAGGCGATGTAGAATCGGCCATATCCGATTAACTCACGAGCATTTACCAAAAAGGAACCAGCCCCAAGGTGTATTCCATGCCACGAAGATCTCACAGTGAAACATATTCTGATCGAATGTATAGATTTTAAGGTTGTAACAAATTCTTTTTATCAAGCAGCTACTTTAGAACATCCTTTCAGTCGGGTAAGGGAAAACTGTATTTTAGGTTATTGAGAGAAATATTCTGATCGAATGTATAGATTTTAAGATTGTAAGGGATTTTTTTTTATCGAACAGCTACTTTAGAATATCTTTTCAGCCGGGTAAGGGAAAACTGTATTTTAGGTTATTTGAGAGAAATTGGTTTGTTGCATAAGTTTTAATGTATGTACATGTTTTTGGTGTGTTGTGTTGATTACTTCTGGATTGCTGGGTTGTTGACTGGTTTGATTGTCGCTATATAGGTGAAATATATATATCTCTCCTTGAACGAGTATCCTGGACTCGATAAAACACACTCCCTCACACGAGTATCGAATATAAATGACTATGTCTAGCAACGTCGAAAGACAGCACAAATAGCCATTGGCAACGCACGCTAAAGACGTTTATCCTCCTCTTTGATGAAGGCTGCGGTGTTGATTTTCGTTTTATTAATCACCAAAGGTAAGTTGACTTTATTACATTGCGTTATACACAAAAGCTGTATGTCCACAAACCTACAGCCATTCAAACTCTGTGGATGGATTTTGAATTATTTAATCGTGAATGAATCGCGGAATTGAGAAGAAAACAACCCTGTTTCTATCAAGCGAATATCTCGTATCTCAATAACTATTACATAGTCGCAGAAAGGATCTTATCGTGAGACTCATCCAAGTGGTATACTTGGAGTGCCACATAATGGTCTTTCAGGTACATAATCGATTAAAAAAATTGAACGTTTATTTCCAATTTAAATTATTTATGTGTATGCCAGTACAAATTACGATCCCCAATCACATTTAACATGTTTCGCCTGTGAACATTTGTCCAAAGCTTTTATTTTATACGTTGTTGCACTGAGGGGAGTGAAATAATGTGCATGGATTAACTGTGTAATTCTAGTTCATTCCATCAATTCAACGCCACAGAAAGCATAACATATGATTTCCTTCTATATCTATCAAATTCAGTGGAGCTGAACGAATAAGTAGCACCAGTGGTATTAACTTGTAGCCAGTAATCTGTGTTTTAGAGAGAAAATCGCATTCACAGATACACATGATGTTAATAACGTCGCAGCCGATCAGTCGATGGAAGTTCCTACCTCAACACCAGATTATCCAGAGACGGGAATAGAGACAGATGGTCCGCCATGGCCTGTAATCAGACTCCAGCGGCATCTATATACGAAAAGCCAAATGCTCATATCAAAGGTGAGCGAATCAATAGAACAGTCATCGCATTCATTTCAACTCAGATATCATTGTTTTTACTCTCAGTGCTGTTTGCTTCAAACCCCGATGGTAGTGCATTTACTCATACAAACGTGCCAGTACATTTTGAAAAATCCATTTCAATATTAACAAGAGCCAAAAATTCCTTTAATATACACGCGTACAACAAACAGATTTCATTATTGGAGTGCAGCAATTAGTTTTTTTTCTTACATTCACAAGGACACAATGCACACTCTTCAACTGCAGATACTACATTTCAAAATAATGTTTAGCATGACTTACATGAGAAATGTAAGAGAAATCTCTGAGAAATACATTGACTTGTTCGGGTAGTCACTTGCGCATGCCCAGTGAAGAGCTTTGAGCACGGGTCTGTTGACTTCCGGTTTGATACTGCCAGCCAGATGCAATGGGACTGAATATAAACATGCGATTTTAGCTGCTGTTCCTTCAAATTACATAGCCAAAATTCTGCATACGTTGGAAAACAACAGTGGCTATCACGTCTAAAAGAATTGTAGCTATGCAACTTGTAGTATAAATTCTGGATGTTTGAGAAGCGGTTCAGCCCTATGCATAACATTATTTGATAGCCCCCGGAAGTCAACAGAGCCGAGCTCAAAGCTCTTCACTGGGCATGCGCACTCCCGAATGATATTTGGTCACATTCCACAGCCCTGAATTGGAATTATAACACCGAATCAAGATCAAACTGTTTGCTGATTTCGCGCTGAGTGACCTTGACCTCTACCTCTACTTTTGTTCTCAAACATATCATCTCATCCTATAATGTATCCACTCATGAAAGAGATACAATTTTCAATGATCTCGTTTTTCTTGA